>WOGP01007689.1:545-11613 GCA_015342065.1 Leptinotarsa undecemlineata
CGCTTTGAGCGTATTACATTTCTGGTGACTGAGAAAAGTGCTTGTTCTGGATCTGTTACCAATATGTTCATTCGTTAACCAGCAGTCGCCCCTTATGAACGACAACCCTAAGAAGTCAAAACTTTTGCGAACTACGGATTAACGGGGTCTTATCTTTCACAGTACGATTCGTAGCACAGAAAAAATTAATAAAAATCGATACTTTGTATCTTTGGAAGGTTTGAAAATATTTTGAAACCTTACGGATACGACTAGAAAACAGTGTGGTTTAATCTGAATCATTGAGTTCTTGAAAAATAAAATAGTGAAGTATCACCCAATTATATAGACGAGGATGTAACAATATTCTTTAAATAGTCACTGTCTAAACTGTTAATCTAATTTTGAAATAATGAACATTTGTAATTCAATCAAACGAAATTTTTTTTCTTAACTACTTACCACTCCTTCACTCAAACGAAATTGTCGGAAAAAATCTTGACCGGAAAAGCAGATATCCAGAAATTGTCGATGGACTACTAACCCAACATGTGGGGTTCCTTTCACAAAAACATTAGTTTTTAGTATTGGTATAGATATATCAACTCCAATCTCTTGTTTAACAAATGTATAAGCACCATTTGAAAATTCTTCTCCATCATCAACTTTCAACATTCTTATTAAAGGATTTAATAAAGTTTGAGATACTACATGTGAGGATAATGTTGGAAAACCAGCTGGGTGATTTTCAGCTGTTGCCTGAAAAAAAAAATTAAATGAACTGATTAAAAGAAAGAAAACCCAACTCTGTTATTGTAAAATTATTACCACAAAACAATAAGGTTCCACAATACTCACCCGACAGTTTTGTACTCTTTTTTCCAATACTATCCTGAAAATATGTCTTGTAGGATGATTATCCAACACACCTTGACCTAAACCTCGATTATCATCTTGATTAAGTCTGCGATCCAACATAATCTCTAGCTGGCCAGGCGCCAGAGAACTACAACCAAGCGGGGTACTTGTTGTTACAGTGAGTCGTGAGTTTTCATCTTCGATATATGCCATAGTCGGCATTGGGTAGTAGTTTGCTTGTAGGGGGAGCTTTTTGAATCGTTTTCTTCTTACAATCTGAAAATTATTCAATATTGATATATTTATATATCAAATGTCTATTATAAGAAATATAAATATATTTTCGTATATCAGGAATTGTATAGATATAAACTTAATATAACGATAGTATTGAAGTGATGATTTTTGTGTATGAAATTCTGACTCTAAACAATAGAATAAACATGAAAAATTCACCTACCCATAATTGATATAAGCAATTATTTTTACTAGTGAGATGATTGCGCACATCGAAAGCTAATACAATATATTTACTGAAATACACTGGACGTAGATCATTTAATATTTTGTAAAACCATAGTCATATAGGCAATTTGTGGATATGCTGAGGACAATTGTAATTAATGTCTTCAAGAAGATGGTAGCCAGTTGGGTTAACGTGGGTGTTTTGCTCCATTCACTCAATTGACTATTGTGTGAACCGAAGGTTCAAGTAGCGACGCCGGACGATCAATTTTCACTTGCTATCGTTCAACCCGTGTTAGGAATCACACGTTAGTCCTTAGCTCGCCCAAGTTTCGACCCTTAAGAGTTGTCGTTTGTAGGGGGGCGATAGCTGCTTAACGGAAAAATAGATTTCAACAGAATGAAAACAACGGTGGAGAAACACAAATAGTTCTCAAAATGTTTTTAATACCACGATTTTGAAGTTTTTATACTTAAATTGTAAATTTGGAGTAAGAAAGATAACACTGACGAGCAGCAGTAGTCAAAATGGGGTGGAATGGTTAGAAGGAAAAGCAGTTATTTTAGTCCACACTGATAAATCACTTGCAGTTCTAGAAACAAAAATTCCCACAATCATATCCTTATTAAAGTACATACTATTCACTTCAGTATTAAATTCTTTTGTTTTTATTTCATTCAATATTTTACCATCTATTGAATCATAATTTATACATAATTATTGAAGAAAAAATTTATACTAAGGTACCTTGAGTAACACTCAATATGAAAATGACTAGCAACATAAGTTGTGTAATTGGTCGTGGTGGTAGTGCGCCCGACTCACGATCGGAAGGCCGTGGGTTCGATTCTCGCCTCGACCAGATATTTTTTTCGAGAGAATTTATCTCACGTTAAAAGGTAAGACCTTGTTAGTCCTTAGCTCGCACAAGTATGGACTTCTGAGGGTTGTCGTTCGTATGGGGGCGACAGCTGATAAATGGAAAAACAGATTTCAAAAAGATAATAATTCTATTCAGATACCTATCCAACATAGATAACAACTGGTAAATTGTTAGATCAGTTGAGTATCTGGGTTTTAAATTTTTCATAAATAATGGTCCAGTCCAACTGGCCAAAAACAATAGTATACATATTTTGTAGTGTATAGTTCTAAAAATAAAAAACAAATTCATGACGATAGAACAAACAACTACAGTAAAAACTTCATCAGGGTCCTCAGGCTTTGGTCTCATATTTATGTCCCTAGATAGGTGGTGAGGTGAACAAGTGAAAATGGGAGCGTGACTTGCAGAAGCACGATGTGTAATATGAAATATGCGGTATGACAGTAATGACCTCCATAAATTTGTCAATCTTAATGAATCATCTCGTTTGCTGTGGCAGTTGGGACGTTTTCAATGTCAATAGCCTCACGGATTATCTTAGCCTGAAGAGTTTCTTTGGTGGCAATGGTTTCGGTGTCTTTGAAGCTTATTATGTGACCCATTTCAAGCTCAAATTCAAGCAGCTTTGTTGGTCGGGCCAATGTAACAAGGTATTTCATACATGCCATGTGCCTCATTGGGTGTTTGTAAAAAAGTGAAAGTTTTATTTTTGACTGTTATTATATTGTGACTCTACAGACTTTGGCTTACTTTGTTGGTAACTCCCTGAATATGGTGATCAATCTGGTTATCAGGCAGTTTGGGATGTGGGATATTGGTTTGCTTAAGTTGGATGAGTCTTTGGATTTTGGAGTTAGGATAGTCGTTTTGACTAAGGGCGGATTTGAGTTCATCTAATTCCTTGAATCTATTTTGGTTGACAGTTACTTAGCTAGACAATATCATCCACTGTATTATGTCAAATGGCTTCAACTTCTTCATTCCCATTTAAACCATTATCACTCGGACCGAATCAGCCATTGCCCATGTTCCTGAAAACCTAGCTGAAGAAGTTCGGCAAGCTATTACCTTTAAAAAAGAGCAGAATTTCCGAAATTCATCATCACATCCGCAGATCCTCAAAAATCCAAATGATAACCCAGACATAAGTTATTCTTCTGATAGGCAAAGGTAATTCCAGTGTACTAACTACTAACACCACACACTATTACTGAGAAGATGGCTACATTACTTGACTCTCCAGAATACCAACCAACAACCAGAGACCCACCACATACCTTGAAAGGGTACAGAAACTAAATATCCCACTTTATTTCATCGTCAATGCCTTTGGATCCTCACACAATAGCCAATAGCCGAACAGTCCTCATCATATGTCAAAAACTTCTAACACTTCATTAAAATTCTGCAACTCTTCACTATTCAACAAACGTACATTCTAGCTCCCCTGGCCTAGTAAACCTTTTTATGAATATCCCACTATACGAAATTTCATTAGTTCGGACTTCCATTGTCATCATGAAACATTGTCAATCACCTTCAAATATATGAAATTTTTTTCGTCCTCGAAATGAAACACCTTCAGGTCCCTACCGCTCCGCCCCTCCACCTGTCGAGAAACATAAATCCGGGACCAGACTCTTGAGAATCCAGAATTCACAAAACCCTTCAAGTGTATACTATCTGAACCAGATTGAGACCTCAGTATAGCCACTTCAAAGTCGAAACATTGAATAATGAAAAACTTTACGTCTCTGTTACCGGACTTCAGAATGTCAGATTGCTGACTACAGTAGCCTACACACAAGCATACACACAAGCACAAACACACGTTACAACACAGACAGACACAAAAGCTACAGGATAATCTTGAGAACATCATTCATTCAATTAGTTCATTCAATCAGTTAATGATATAAATTGAACACAACTCGCAGAAATGGAATGAAAAAAGTCGTAATTTGACCAGAATCCTTCGTTATGTATCTCATGATGAAAAAGATGTTAAAAATATTGTTAAATCTTTAATGGGAAATCCAATACTGATAAAATTCTTACTAAAGAAACTGAAAACTTCAGTTCATCTTACCATTTTTGAAAAATATCAGATAGACTTAGTTAGGCTAAGTTTATGTGGTACAGATATATCAATAGAATACAAAATGTTATAGATACCTCTTTATATATCGGTCACTAATATAAATACTTACTTGGTAACCATTCACATCGGTGAAGAAATCTTCACTACTATTTATATTTGTTGATAACCTCATTGCTAATTCAAAATTACTAGTCTTTTCTATATCCACTAAATTTTGAATCTCTATTCCAAGACTATCAGCACCTGCAATGAGATATCATAATAATAATCATTTTTATTGGATGAAATACGAAATATATAAATAAATAATAATATGACAATACAAAATATATATAAAAGAATATCAGTCAAAAGTCAGAATTGAAGTCTAGTCGGCAATAAGATTCAAAACTCTCAACACTTCGTTGCTTTTTTGAAATCAATTATACTTTAAATCAAGTCAAGAATCTTTAGTTCGGTTATCCGAAAAAAAATTCAGAATAGACATAGACTTTGATGTGAAAGGATCGTTGAAATGTAATTTCCATTAAATAAACAAATGCTTCACATACCTAGAGTATTATAAAGCATGGTAGTATGATGAATATATGGTAATTGTACAGACACAGATGATAACAATTGACCTTTTATTACGTTCACAATAATATTTTCTAACTGAAGGGGAACAGCATCTCCATCTGGTAAAAATAAGTAGGCTCCACTTCTCTCAGAATTAGTGTTGGCTCTTACGCCATATCTAAAACAAATCACTAATTAAACATGCCCGATTGGTTAATTTCAAAAGAATGATGGCTTTTTTTACAAAATCCGAAATTATATTTTTTCATCTTCACATCATTCCCAAATATAATAGCTCTAAGATAACTTGAAAAATGATAAAGTAATTAGTTTGAAAGTAACGAGAGTAATGAGTAAATACATACTTATATATCATTAAACTTAAGAATGGAATTAGTTCTCTTCATCTCCTAAAAAAAAAACAACTTAGTTGACATACTCTACTCAACACACGTTTTCCCAACCAAGTTGGTGTCTTCAGGAGATGACTTCTGGTGAGGGACCTGATGAACTGTTTATTTTTATAGTCGGATTGAAGTAAGTTTGTAATAAAAATATTATTAGATTTGAAATGAAGCACATGATACAGTTAATTACAAAATATTGAATATTGAAACAAAATATTCTTATAATCAACTCGGAAAACGGTAAATGTGATTTTTATACAAAAAAATAAAGATATAAATCTGAAATTTAACAAATGATTAACAATTACCTGAAGTCGAAGTTTCAAGATCAATTAGAAGATTATATAGTAGTACTTTTTTTTCTATGTTTTTTACCACTTTTAATTGTAACTAACGTTACTGCAGTACAGCTAGATCAGCCACATACTACTATAAACTAAAGGTTAGTTTATTGTATAAGTTTGAGAATGTCCATATAGGACGAAACTGCAGTAACGTTAGTTACAATTAAAAGTGGTAAAAAACAGAAATTTTCATTTCTGTTTTCATTATGATCTTCTACCACGTAGTAAATAATACCTTATTTCCATAAAGACAATATAAAGTTGTATAGAAAACTCCCAAAACAATAAAATAAGGAAACTGAAATTATAAAATTTAAATACGTGATAGTAAAAGAAGAACATACCTAAGAATTATTAAAAAATTCTGCTAGTGTATAATAACAATTTTCTAACAGATATGCTTTCAGTGTTTGTTTAAAATTATACTGTTGCCTTGAAGCCTTCAAATATTGAGGAAGATTATTATAAATTTTTGGACCAATGTATTCTGGCCCAGAATAATTCACTTTTGATTTTACAATTGGCTCATGGAACTAGTTTTTGATTCTCGTATCATGGTAATGAATACTCTTATTTAATGTAAATTTGACTTATTTTTACACACACACACACACACACACACATATACACACACACACATTTCAAATATATAGACTGATGCAGAGTTGAAATATTATATTTTTTGAAATACTGTCTTCAAGAATCTCTTTGGGAAATCATGCATCGTAAAATGCGCTTTTGTACAACAAATACATATTGTGCTGAGGTTGAGCCTCACGAGAAACAAATACCGAACCTAATTCTAGATAGACTCTACATGAGTATAGAGTCTAGTCAATACCGATCTTAAATTAATAAAAAGAGACTTCAGGGAATTGAGTTTATATATCAGATGTTGACAATGACTATTCCAATTCAAGAATTCATTCAGATAAATACCTAAAAACTCAACACTACTACCATCACTTTTTAAAGATAACTTATTTACATTGAACTGGAGATTTTAATTTTCTTATGCCGATTGTAAATACTAATAACCAGTGTTTTATCAGTATCAAAAAATAAAGCGTGCCTATTAAGAAAACTTGATTTAATGTTTTTGAACATTCATTTTCTAAAATTGTAGTATCAGGTGCAGATGCAATTAATAAAAAAATCATCAGCATAGGCTGTGTTACTAGTCTTCAATTATAAAATCCATGTTGTTTACATACAGAATAAACGAAATCGGACCTAATACAAAGCCCTGTGGTACACTCACTATTATGTTTCTATGTTCAGAGTTGAATTTGAAGATACTATAATTTTACTGATCCCGGTTCTGGAAAAATAAATTTATCCAATTGAGTGAAACACCTCTTGTACCATAATATTTCAATTTTATTTGTTTTTCATGGTTGAGAGTCAAATGCACGACACAAATAACAGCAGTACTGCCGGACAGATCACCTCCATTAATATGTGTGATTATTTGATTTATTAATGAAAAAATTGCTGTATTACTAGACTTTTGTTGACATATTGATTTTGGGTTAACATGGAATGCTGATTTAAAAGTGAATAAGTATATCCAGAAAAGCATATTCAAATAATTTGGAAAAGAAAAGCCATATGGGACTGAAATAGGACCATAATTTTCCATCGAAGTCATGTCCTGTTTTTTATATATAGGAATTACTTTTCCAGTTTTTGATTGCTGAGGAAAAACGCCTGATAAGAACGATATTTAATTTCATTGTTATTTGTCTCAATAAAATTTTACATTTTATAGACACGTCCAAACCTTAACCCAAATAACTAAATATAGATGATAGAATAATTTGTAGTCCTGGGAATATAATTGATGTTGACAATAACTGTGATATGGGATACTGAAGAATAAAAACATATATGATCTACATACAAGATAAAATACATTTTAAGGGAGGACTAAATATGAATATATAAAATGTATGAATGGGGAATGTTGCTCCTGACGAAAATCAAGTAGTTTTCATAAAAGAGCTCTAAAACAACGATTTTTAAACTTAACATTTAAATTTTTTTCTTTAAAAAATTATTTAAATACTTTGAAATAATGCATTCAACATTTAAAGGAATTCGTTTCTATTTCACCATTTGGCAACATCGGTTATAGCTTATAAAGGACAATGAATCTGTTACCTGTATAAGAGAAACAAAGATGACATATTCCAGAGGCGTGCTGTTCTGTTTACTTATGTTCCGAGTTCCGAGACATTCTGTGACATATGATATTTTGTGCACCTAACCTAACTCCCTCTATATAAATAAATAACAAAACAACTGTTGTTTATGTGGCTTGTGGAGGTGGTATTAAACTATAATTTATATTTTGGCTTAATTGTTGATTTATAAAGATAATTTTCCTTTTTTAAAGTGGAATATCTAGGTACGTATGAAACACCATTTGAAACATCAATTTGAATACTTTTCAAAGTATTTGAAAAGTATTCAATTTGAAAAACTCATGAATTAAACTCAACTTTATTTTGTTCAAACTTGCATTTGCTGTAATAACTGAAATTGAGGAACATTCCCCATTTTATATACAACATAAATATATAAAATATATGAAGTATGATGTAATGATGAATGTAAAATGGTGATGATGAATGTAAAAAAATGATGTATGATCATGTAAAAAAAATGATGTATGATGAATGTAAAAAAAATATATGAAATGTATAATGTCATATGAATGAAATATAGATAAATGTATGAATATATACTGTAACAATAAAATAGGAAATTATATTGATCAAATGTATTATACTTTTTTACTTAGGTAATACGTGATTATCTCTAGTTGCCAAAACTCGGTATTTATTCAGGTTCACAGGACCTTCTTTAGTGTTACAATTGTTTAATTATTATGGATAGTTTCAATAAGTTAATTGGAAAAATCCCTCCCATAATTAACCAATTGGAAGTTATTATAAGTCAACGTCAAGAATATTAATAAATATTGCCGAAATGTTGAGAAACCCACTGTTCTGTTTTGTCTGGCAGTTGTATGCTATTGTATATCCAGATTGTCGAAGCTTTGTTAAGATTGAGAGGTAATAGAAAGAAGGTTTTCTCCAGGAGGGAGATAAATAGGACATATTGAACACAAAAACTATTCAGATATATTTTCTTACTTGACAAAATCCAAATGAACAGGAACTGTATTTCCCCCAACGTTAATAGATTTCAGTAGTCCTAATTTGTTGAAAGAGGCAGTTACTCTACTATTCTGCAATGTGAACTCAGAGGAACTGGGAAATGTTTCAGTTTTGAATTGACTTGGAACTTGAATATCTCCATAATAATTGAAAATGTTCACTGAAGAATACACGGTTTCCCTGCGAAATTAAGGAAATTAGCTTCTGATAGTTCCATGTATTATGGAATAGCTTACTTAGGAACATTACTTTCTTCCAGTGCATTCACTGCATAACTCACAAGACCAAGCGGTGGTACTTCAGCAATAAAAGACAATTGATATTTAGTTTGGGAGATAGACGAAGCATACTCAAAAATTGGCGAAATTTGACAAATCACACGTTTTTCTTGAAAGTCGATCACCTGAAAAAAGCGAAGATTTCAATCAAATTTATTGAATAGTTGAAACATAACTATAGTTTACCTATATAACTGCCAATCTTTTTTATATTTATAAACATATAAACTGTATAATGATATGACTCATTATTTTTTATCTGATTTTATAATCAAACCTCAAGTGAATTTCAAATCTCTGAATTCTAAACTTTTTCTTACCTCGACAAAAGGAGTAGAAACATGAAATGTGACTATTTCCCGTCTAGTAAATGTAAGAGAATTGAAAATTACAATATTTTTGGTGCGCATTTCTGGAACTCCAATTGTTATCTGGTAATGTTCAGAGAGAGAATTGTGAGAATGTCTAACATCATCAATATGGTAGTAGCTGACATCTTTGGTGGGAATTTCAGCACCTAATCCTTTCAGCAAAATATGAGTGCAAATCTGAATAACTCGCTGACATCCGTTTATTGCCGTTATCATTCTGAAAATTAACTGTTCAATATAAAATACTTTGGATAGGGATACTAATAGAGATATTTGATGGATACATTTTCAAAAGGCAATTATATGAATTCAATTAAGTTGAAAAATAATAAATTTATGTGAGTGATATCAAATAAAATGATTTTTCAAAGCATTCAAGTAACTTTCATACTAACTTCTACCCACTTAGAACTTTATATAAATTAACGATTTGAATCATATGACTTTCTAGTTCTCTTTTGAAAACTCCAATTTTCTTAGATTGTTTCAATCTGTTAGGAAGATGGTTGAAAAGCTTGATTGACATATTAGTGGGCGCTTTTTTCAGTTACTGTTAGTCTATGAAGGGGATACGTATATTCATTTGTTCTAGTGGGATATTTATGAGCAGGTATATTCTCAGTGAAGAGGTGTGAATTTTTATATATGAACATTAGGCATTCATAGATATAAATCGCGTAGATTGTCATTATATTGTTGGATTTGAATACTGTTCTGCAAGTTTGGTTATAGTTTAAGTTAGTGATTCCTCTTATTCTTTTTTGAACTATGAAATTTTTTTTCGATATTTCGATTGCTACCCCAAAAAATAATTCCGTATCGAGCAACTGATTCGAAGTTAGCCGTGTATATTGTTTTTATAGCCTCGTTGTGCAGATATTTTGATGTAACTCTAATTCCGTACGATATTCCACTTAGTTTGTTTGTTAGGTTATCAATATGAGAAGTCCAATTCATGTTCTCGTCTATGTGGATTCCTAAAAATTTGATGTGGGACAGTTCAAAAAAAGAATTTTGAAGGTCGTCCCTAACTAGATAATCAATGTTGTCTTGGTTTGTTCTAAACAAAATCATATGTGTTTTCGATTTATACAAGTTTATTTTTATTGAACCAGTCCTTGGATTTGTTGAATAGATCTGTACTATTTACCATCATCTCTGGGAAAGTTTCACCACCTGATAACAGACTGGTGTCATCTGCGAAGATAGTTTTGAACTGACGTTGGTTTAGGTTTAGATTACATAAGTCGTTCAAATAAATGACGAACAAAAGAGGGCCGGCAATGCTCCCCTGCGGAATTCCCACCTCCGTGGGAAGGGTTTCAGATTTACAGACTCTTCCGTTTCGTTTTATTTCTACAGATTGAAGGTGATCTGATAGGTAGGATTCAACCCACTTTAGCGCTGAACCTCTTATTCCATATCTTTCTAATTTTATTGATATTTCTTACCTCGACAATTAGTTGATGATTCAAGCAGTCATTTGCTTTGGATATATCCAAAAACATCCCGAGAGCTATCAATTTTTCTTCCATCATGTGTTATATTTTGTGTGAACTGATATATGGCCGTTTGTGTTGATCTACCCTGTAAGTATCCATGTTGAAGCCTACTAAATAAGTTACATTGATTCAT
>WOGP01007690.1:0-11611 GCA_015342065.1 Leptinotarsa undecemlineata
TCTGCAACCGTGTTAGGAATCACACGTTGAAAAGTAAGACCTCGTTAGTCCTCAGCTCGCACAAGTTTCTCAACTTCGTTCGTATGGGGGCGGCAGCTGATTAACGGAAAAACATATTTTAAACATATTTTTAAATAGACAGCACACTTATCTCGTCATTCCATTTGGATTCCAGGATATCGACTACGGAGGGCCATCATCAGCAGCAGCAGGAGGTTGATTTTCTTAATGAGGATCTAGACGTGATTTCGAATTGGGATAAAACTGACCAGGTTCAATTCAATGCCATCAAAACCCCAGGCATCGGTGACCTATGAGTTCATCTTCATCAAACACTTTTTTTTAATGAAAAAGCGTCTCTTGTTTCATCATGTAATCTATGGAAAATAATTACCGTCAGTGTTTTCATTGAAATGTAGCAAGTCATTTGATAATAGCTCAGCTCATAGATGTTCTAAATATAGATAAAATTCAAACTTAGTCATGATAAATAATCTTGTTGTTTGCTGTCATAATCACCTATGATCATCCTTGCAGTGAATGAAAGACTGGTTCGATTAATGAACGCTGTTTTCAAACAGGACTGAGATATCTTCGCATGATCTTATGATTAATGTGTGTTGAGATTTGGACCACTCAAAGTAGTTTTGAATAATATATACATTCATTGTGTAAATATTCTGATCTGAAAAATTCAGAAATATAAACAATTTTTCAATAAATGCTTGAAACGGGAAGTTATAAAATATTTTATTGAAGAAAATTTATTATTGGTTTTTCAGAAGCACGTAGCAAAATACTTTATCATCAATCCTCAATGAAAAATTTGCAAAACTCTCCATCATTATTGATCAATGAGATATCTGGTTCAGTATTGAAATCAAATCAACAAAACAGAGCCCCTTTCATAACTCGAGTTTACAATCTAATACTTGATCACTGATCTGACAATCTCATAAATCACATAAATCTAATAAATTTGTTCAGACTCAATGCCCCAATATGCTCCTCTCCAAAGAAATGGAGGCGACCTCCATCTTTGTCCACACACAAGTCATATCTATAAAATTCTCCAATAATATGTATCGAAACTTCTCCATCATATTGACGTTGGTCAGACTGGTGTATCACATGAATGGTATATACAACCTGGGTCAGAAAAGTTTATTAACCGTAGTAATTTCAATTCATAGAATGTTGTTCAAATCCTATTTTCCTAGGAAGAATTGAACCGATCAGTCATATCATCTGCCTGTCTCTCCCTAAAGCATTTTTTGAGTTGCGAAAAGCTCCACAGCAAAGGTGTTTGACAAAGCTCTCTGATGTACAGAAATGGGCTGGCCTGGTTATCTTCGATGCTATTTGCCACACACCTTAGCAGCCACTGAAATACCAGTGATGCTAGATAACAACAGGAAGGAATGAGTACATCAGTAATCGCACAAAGCACAAATGCATACATAGACTGAAGATAGTGAAATATTGGTTGGAACTGAAAGTCACAGCATCTAATAATGATTTCCGATTCAGTTCATAAAACAGTCAACTACAATCTGACTAATATAACATGCCTAGAGGAAACATCAGCTATCAGTTCCCAGTCATTTACCGTATTTCACACAAAAATATATGCCATTGATTCATATATGGAGGAAGATATGAAAAAACTTCGCAATAAAATCAATAGGAAGACCTGACGAACTGTTTCAGAGGTTAACTTTCCACAATTGTCTCAAAGGCAAAAACCTTATAACAACTATTCCTATTCCTACAACTATTTAGTTTAGAAACATTTCATTTCTTTTTTGATTTAATTTTATATAATACATTTTATGTCAGAAGATCAACTTTTTATAACTTCATTATCGGGCTGTCGTTCAAAATATCCATCTGCTTGGGTCTTTATGTTAATACTTTTATTTTAATTTTCACTCATCATTTTCGTATTTTCTCATCGCATATCGTTGAAATGCTCTCTTCTCTCGAAAAGAAAGTTTATCGCTGAAAAACACAGGAATATTTAGAACGACAGACACCACTTGGGATGTTTCAAGTAGGCATTAATCTTGTCGATTTAGACAAAGAATTCGGACCCAAGTGGTTGACCCTTTTGACTATATTTATGACCCCGACCAGTGGTGATTTTTCAAGAGTTATTCGTAAAACATTTTTTATCCGATTAATTCAGTATGTTCAGGAGTTTCGGCAGGGAACTAATCCTTATTCTGATTCCTTCGCCACGAGGTAACAGTGTTATTTTCTGTTTGTCATTTTTTAGTGTTATTAATAAATTTTATTATTTGTAAACACTGTGCCCGTCTGTTTAATAATTCACCTATTACCAATCCCAATACCTGCTAACTTTCCTGCAAGAGAGGGAGTAACATTGAACACAAATACATTGACATCACACTTTGGGTTCTGCTGAATAAATATTGAATATCTGAAATTCAAAAAAGGTTCAGATTTTTGGCAAAATCTACCAAGATTGACCCAACTTAAAACCTCACACTTCACACCATGCCACCAACAAGTAGTTGGACTACAACAGAGATAGTCTATGTTGTTCAACAGGCCTAAGTATTTGTTGATCACTGTTTCATAGTCCTCATATGGAGGAAATTTGACTGTTGGTAGATAGTGCGTATCATCTCTTGATGATGATGTGAATCACATTTTCTGTGTTCGGTATCATTGACTATATTTTTCCTTACAAATTCAAGAACAAGCCATGAACCTGGTCTATCCAACTTCTAGAAACGCTCTCAAGTATCACAGGACATCAACATACTTTAGTGGAGCCACCAATATATTATCACTCGTTTTCTACGGAACAAAGTCGTGGACATGGCTCACAGAACAAATGGTGATTCAGGCAAATTCATAAAAAACAATGAAGACAAAACTTCAATGTCAGATAGATCATGAGTATTGAAGTTGACTAGGGTTCTCGCACTCAGCCTTGGACATAATTCTACTGTGTTCCAGGCAGAAGTAGCAGCCCTCTAACCCTGTCTAGGGGAAATAAACAGGCTGAAGGTCACACATAAAAGCATTGCCAATTTCTCCGACAGCCAGGCGGCAATTAAGGCGCTCAGCTCAAGACTGGTGGGAAGCTATCTGAGTGCACTCAAATAGCTTGGTTAGCCGGAGATGAGAGTCAAAAGGGCAAAGGCGGCCGATCTTTTAGCCCTTGAAGGCGCATCCAAGGCTATGATCGACCTAGAATACTTCTAAGGGGTAGCGAAAGCATGTATAAAGACATCCATAAATTCATGAATGCAAGGCGAATCGATAGATTGGTTGAATAAGCTCCCAGGAATAAGGCAGGTGAAAGATTTCATGAAGAAGCCATTGTACAGATTCATGGAAGACCAGCTGAACCACAACCGTAAGATTCTAAGGGAAGTCTTGGGTCTACTAACGGGGCATGGCTGACTCAGGAAACATATGAGAAACATGTGTCTGACAAAAGAAACTTGATGCAGGTTCTGTCAAGAAAAGGAAGAAACCGCACTGCATGTGCTCTGTGAATGCGAAGCGACAGCAAGGCTGAGACAGGAAAGATTTGCGGAAGTGAAACCAGAGGCTGCCAGCTATATGAAGCTATATAATTACAGTTATAAAAGAGAATAACTATTGTTATAACATAGTGGGGTATGTAGACAGTTATACATTCTCACGATAGTGTAAATGAAACACATGTTTGAATTTTGGAAACTGTGTTGCATGATTTTCAATCAAGTGACAGCCAATTGCATCCCATATCTCGCCATCTGAAACTGGATTTTTTAGGGGTTTGGTTCAGTTTGAGGTACAACAAACCCTTGAAAGTTGCAATGGAGGATACAGTAAACCTACTAACTTCTGTAGAATTGAGAACAGAGAATATGACCCAAATACTGAATATTTTCGCCTGATTTAAGTACCTTCAGCAGCAGTGGAGAAAATCGTCATAGGCTGATCAGATGTCACCGTCAATAACCTCTAAAAATCACCCATCAATAATATGATTCAACTTCTTTCTGTCAATATTATTTTTCGTGCATGAAAAATCCTCTCACGAAAGCACAATGTAATAATCAAATACGAATATTGCTTATGAATCATTGCACACAAACCAATTCACATTATTTGCTTTACCTGAATAGATACTTGGCTTTATGATTATAAAATGATATTCATAAGCTTTATCAATATTCGGTACTTCATATAGACAGGAATGGTTGACTTCATTTGATTACGGTTAATCAAGCAGGATTTAATTTGGATACCGCAATATGGCCACGTATAGATATAATTGAATAATAAATATATTAATCTTTATATTTCCGGTGGGGAACAACTATGATTTTTTGGTTTTCCTGATCAATTCATATGTATGCATACAGACCGTTCCAACGAAAACTTGACCCCCTCTGCAAGTCAGAAACGGACGTGTGATCGAAAATTTCAAAGAAAACTTCAATTTTTATTTCTAGGAGGACTAATTCTGATATGGAAATCATACCCAAAACTTCACACCCCTGCAGTTAGCGACTACCCCCCTCTATTTTTTTCAATGGCATGAAGGGTGGAGTGATACATCATTTGAAATTTCTTTTATTTCTCTATCACTTCTGTATTTTTTTTTCAAATTGGTGCATTCGTTATTGGAAAATTGAATGGTGAACGTTAAAAACAAAATATTGAGGAAATAATAATAATAATTATTATTTCACTTGTTGAACAGTATGAAAGCATTACAAGCAACAAGAAAGACGTCCAAGTATAACTAATAACAATTATATACATTTACTCATATACATATACAACTACAAAACACAATAGATACTAAACTGTACATATGAAGGTAATCACCAGTTTTTTTTATCGAGAGTAACTAATAAAACTCGTCAACGGTGTAGCAGTTTCTTTCGATAAGATATATTTTCAATTGTCTTTTGAAAATGCAGATGTTCATTGAGTCCTTAATAGACACATCTAGATTTTTATACAATTAGGGTCCAAGGTATAGGTGGCTCTTTTGATAGAGGGAGGTTCGGTGAGGATTAGCCATCAACAACCCTCTAGTTCAATCAACAAAACTAATATCAATGGCAACAGAATCAACGGATAAAGTGTTCAAAATGACCTTTATATGATTCCATATAATGGTACAGTCTACTTCTGAAAGCGTTCCTTATGTTATGGACGACACTGTTAGTTGTTTCTGCACTGGTAGTTTTTGTTGAATGTAGTTGCCGCAGAACAAAAAGTAGGTAGTTGGCCACTGTCACTTCTTCACGGATTATTATTCAGTCATCCTTCTTCACTGTGTTCCAACATAGTTTATTCTACTGAAGAAAGAAGAAAAATTGTTGCAACCTATTATCGAAATAATGAATGTGTCAAGGCAGGTACAAGAATTTATAATACCAATAATCAAGATTAGAATGTGAGTCTTCGAAAAGTTTCTGTTCACAAAAGAAAATATAAAGTATCGGAGTTTGACTTGCAGTTTTAATGGATAATAGACAAACTATCAGAAAACTAGCTAAAGCATCTGGTGTATTAGCTACTGGTGTATTTCAGATTTTGAAAGCCTACAAATTCTATTCTTTCAAAGTGAGGCTAGTTCAGGAATCAAACGGATTCTGATCGTCGACTTCAGTTTTGTGAGATGTTCAGCGAGAAATTGACCAATAACCCAAACGTATAGGACAATACATGTTTTTCAGACGAAAGTTCTCTCATGTTGAATGGTGAAGTGAATAAACATAATTTTTGTTACTGGAGCCATATGAATCATCATTTG
The DNA here is from genome assembly GCA_015342065.1 of Leptinotarsa undecemlineata. NCBI lineage: Eukaryota > Metazoa > Arthropoda > Insecta > Coleoptera > Chrysomelidae > Leptinotarsa > Leptinotarsa undecemlineata. The sequence continues at coordinate 5,798 of WOGP01007690.1, forward strand.
TTGATAGAAACACATTCACAAACTCCACAAAAATTGAATGTCTGTGCCGGCATTCTTGGTGATCATATTGGTTGACTTAGGATCGCAGAAGGGGTCCAGTGGAGTGGCCAGCTAGAACACCTGATCTCACACCGATCTACTTTCTTCTATGGGGACGCCTGCAGTCGAAAGTGTACTTATTGATCCGACAAATCTACCTGCCACAGATAATTCTTCAGAAATACCGTTTGCTGATTCCGGACATCTTGAATAATGCACGGAACGTTTTCGAGTGTAAACTACATTATTATACGGAACTAGGTGGAGGTCATTTTCAACAATTCATTCGTTGATTTTGTTCCCATTGATATTAGTTTTTGTTGATTTCCTCATTGAAGTGAACGACAGCGAGTTTTCTGTTTTTTCTCAAATAAAACCAATTTTGAAAAAAATTACAGAGGTAATAGAGAGACAAAAGACCTTCCAAATAATGTATCACTTTACCCCCATGCCATTGAAAAAATAGGAGACGTGGTTTCTGACCGCAGGGGCGTGAAATTTTGGGTATAATTATTATATCAGAACTAGTACCATCTTGCTGTATCGCTGCTGTTCCAACGTTTTTACAGAATCAGAATCAACGAACTCAGGCGTACGCAGCGTTATAGAACAGTGCTTTCAAAAAATTGTTCTACAGTGCCATCTAGTGGCGAGTTAAAGGAAAATTGATAGCCTATAAACCTTCTCTATGAAAAATTACTCAACCATGTCAAGTTTCATCACGATCGGTGAAGCGATGTAGAAGTTTATCACTTTCCAACCAACCAACCAAACAACCAACCAACTAACCAACAAACATCCATTTTTAGATATTAGGTTAGTCATCCTAGAAATTAAAATTGACGTGTTTTGTGAAATTTTCGACTATAGGCTTGTTTCTGACTCACAGGGGAGGTCAAGTTTTCGTTGAAGCGCCCTGTATAGACTTCTCACCTGTATGTGAATCCGAGATTTTGGACCATCATCTGTTGTAATTTCGGTATTATGGTGAACCTCTATTTTGGAGGAGAATCACACGACCCCTTTGAAATTGCATCCCAGGCTTGCCTTATGAAACTATATAGTACTAAGTTCTGCCAGTAAAAGTGGGCACGGTTGTAGGCGAAACGTCAGACGTGAAAACTGTAGACCACTTTCGATGAAAATGAAAAATAATTTCAATATGGTCTATGAGAATATACAATATTCCTGTTTATTATGTATTTTGATTCTACTCTGAAGCGAAAGAAACGTCACAATTATTTCTATAAGTATTCTAACGGTAAATATTCCGAATTCTACAAAAAGTATTATGAATACATGTGTGAGTTTTTGCAGGTTTGCCGAAAAAATACTTCAAATTCAAATTCAAATTTATTAACAAATGTACAAAATCAAATGAATGTCTATAAATATTTAAAAAATTGTAATTACATGTGTAATATTTTAAGACAGTCTGCTTAGTGTAAACACTAGTGTTTGACTGGGTTTGTTGAAAAATAAAGATAATGTTAACTGTTAATAGATATTGTTCATGAAACAATATATAGAAAAGAAAAAATGTATCAATAATAGTATTTTATGATGAATAAAGGGAAATAAATTACCTGTTGAAGTGAACTATTTCAATGTGAGCACATTTTCAATTTTTTCACCATTATCTAATATCCAATTGTGTAATGTTTCTTTAAATGTTGTTTTTGTCAACTTTTTAATTTCTCGTGGAATTATATTGTGAATTTTACAACCAATACTGATATTTTATTAAGGAGGTATTTGCAAAATGTTTTTTTATATAGATGGCACTTATCATGTAAAATATTTGTCCGATATTCAAAATGGAATATATTCTGAAATATGAAAGGTTTTTTAAATATTATTGTCATTACATATTTATGAATAGACTTGACATATTTTAACGAATTTTCATATGCACCACCCCACGCTATGATTCCGTAGGTCATAATGTTAGAAAATAATGCATGATAAAACACCAGAAGTCTGAACTTATAAAGACATTTCCTCAATTTTTTTGTTAATTCAAGTGAATGTTTTTTCCACTTCAGGCAACAATCTATATGAATTCCCAAATATTTTATTTGTGGAGTTCTGTTTAATTTCTGTTTGCATTTCAAAAATGTTTCTGTAAACATTTCGAACTATGAATTTTCATTTCACCAATTTTGGTTGATATTTTTCACTACATGAAAATTGCATGACTTTAGTTTCCACGATATTGAGTGTGAGCAAGTCATAACTCGAGTTATGTTTCAAAATTGACATGCCAACTTCAGCCTTCGATATAGTCTCATCCCAGTTATCCCCATCCACTACATATACAGTGTCATCTGCATACGAATATAGATCCCCATCAAAATTTGTATTTAGTAAATCATTAAAGTAAATAAAAAAATGACGGATCCTAAAACCAAGCCTTGAGGAATACCACACTTTGTTGATTGTTGGTTACTCTTTTAATCATTTATTTTCACGAACTGTTTTCTGATTCTTGAATAACTTCGGCAAACGCCTCTTACTCCGTATTATGTTAGTTTCTCCAGGAGTTTAGAGTGAGATACGGTATCAAAAGCTATATCTAAAAATATGCCAATCACTTTTATGTTAGCACTCAGACTATTATATATATTTCAAGTTACACTGAAAATAGCATTTTCTGTTGACACCAAATTGTTTAGTTGGCAAAATAATTTCATTTGCAAGAAAGGCAACTTCCCTTTTTTTTATACATTTTTCGAACACTTCACTGATAATACTTGTCAATGATATTGATCTATAATTATCAATACATTTTCATCTCCATTCTTGTACACTGGTATGACATTACAAATTTTGAGAATTGATGGAAAAATACCAGATATTAATAAACAATTAATGAAGATATGAGTCGAAGGTTCCGCAATGAAATACTCAACAGATTTAAGTAAAGTGCTGGATTAATTCTTCTTTCAAATCATAATCATTTCAATCACTTCAGTTTTTGTTATTTGATTCAAAATCTAAATTCAAATATCCATTTGGAGAACTAATTACTCGAAAATGTATTTGAGTAACATCATTACCGTTTCTACTCTGTAGATTGAAAGAAATATGGCTAGAAAACCTAGAGTCCCATATGTTCTGATATTGCAAAAAGTGGCAATAAGTGTCAGAAATTTCATTACTCAGTGATTGCCAAAGAATTTATGATCGCATCGCTCTAGTCCTTTGAAAAACAGCAACACATATAAACGTTTTATTATTCTCCGGCAAAAACTTTTCAGGAAATGGAATGAAATGACACAACGGAGAAAGTTCTGGATGTATCCGGGAGGTATGATGAGTAAAATAATATATTCATGTTCTGGATTTTCAGCCCTCTCGTATAAACTTGTACAGGATAATAAACAAAACACAGAAAGGAAGGGACCGACATATAATGCTCATATAGGATTGACCTTGCCGAAGTTGAATTTAGTTCCAGAAGTTTTAATGGGATGCGTTTGTTCTATGATAATTTCGTATTCTGTGGTTCGTGTCATGTATTAAAAAGATGCTTGTAAAAGTTTCACAAATTGAGTATTGATAAAAAAAGATCTCCCGAGGGTTGATACATTTTAATCGCACAGCCCACTAAAAAATAGTTTTGTCTTGCTGCCGAAAAAAATCAACTGATTTTGTTTAATTCATCTGTGCTGATTTCAAAAATACAAACCTTTTCTTTGAATCAGCTCTAGTTTTCGAGATATAACATACTCATACTTAAATATTTTTACATTTCAATATATTCCACCACTATGACTGCAATATATTTATAAACAAACTCAACAAATTATAATACAAATACATACTAAAGACTTCTAATTAAAGTGTACTCACTGGAAATGCCCATAACATGAAATTAACGCTAATTGCTTCTTATCTATTGTACGATAAGTATATAGTATTTTCTCGGAAATGGCTTTGATACATTTCTAAAAAGTCGACTGCATTCCATTGTAAAATTTAGTCTGTACTTGACTTTCGTTGCAAGAGTTTGTTTGTGACAACTGAAATCCATGGCTCCGACAAGCAGGCGCTGTTGTGTGAACAACCCGAACATTTTTTGCTACATATGTGGCGAGTACATTGTAAAGGAAAGTAGGAATCCAGTTTGTGATTTTATAAAAAGGGCATATGAAGCCTATTTTGGTGTTGATTTAGGAGATCAAGATAAATTCTGGGCTCCACATATAGTGTGCCAAACTTGTCTTGAAAATTTAGGACAGTGGACGAAAGGAAAATGAAAATGTTTGAAGTTTGGTGTTCCAATGGTATGGAAGAAACCAAAAAATCATTTTGACGATTGTTATTTCTGTCTTGTGAATATAAAGGGCATTAATCGTGACAATTGACATACGTGGAGATTTAGCAATAAGTCCAATTTCACATCAGCTTGAGCAGATACACACGCCAATATTCAGCAGCCTACCCACGTTACCAGAGGAAAAAGTCGAAACGTTATCTGATGAATTACAGACTGATAGAGTTGAGGGAAACGACAGTGATTTTGAAGTAGATTCAACACGTCATGAGCGTTTTACTTAGAAAGATCTAAGTGATCTTATTAGAGATTAGAACCTTGCAAAGGATTATTCCGAGTTGCTTGCCTCCAGACTGAAGGAAAAGAAACTTCTTCACCCAGACACCGGAATTACATACTACCGTAAAAGAGAAAGAGATATTTTGCTTTTTTTTTTCTTTGCAAGATTAAATGGTTTTTGGTAACAATATCAAAGGACTGTAAGAAAAAATAGGTGTTTCATTGTATACACCAGATCACTGGCATCTTTTTATCGACAGTCAATCAATCAATCAAAATATACTTTATTGTCAGAAGATTTTGTATACCATCGACAAAGATTTGTAGGCATAAATATAGGCATAACTAATGGTGTATAGATTAAAACTGGCGATTAATAAAGGTTTGAATAAAACAGGTACAAATACAATGAAAATAAATATAAAATGGAATAGGTTTTAAATCTTGCAAGCTATAATAGGGTCTGTCAGCTAGCAAATTTGTAACTGCTTTTTTGAATTGTACGTTGGTCAGATTTGAAGACCGAATGCAAACTATCTAAATTCAAAATGCTTACTATGAAAGAATTAAAAACAATCATATCTAGTTTAGATAACAAATGCAATGCTGATATTATCAACAATAAAGTTCTAAAGAGTATTTTTGAAGTTGTAGGTCATGTTATATTGGATTTTGTAAATACATCTTTGAAAAATGGTCAATTTCCTGAAAAGCTCAAGTTAAGTACTATAGTTCCAGTACCTAAGGTTACAAATACTAATGAAGTCTGCAATTTCCGCCCAATAAACACTTTACCACCACTTGAAAAAGTATTAGAACTAGCTGTATATAACCAATTCAGTACATATATTGAAAATAACAATTTATTAATGGAATATCAATCAGGATTCAGATCAAAGCATTCATGTGAATCTGCCCTCCAACTTACTCTGTCCAAGTGGAAACTATTAATTGACGAAAATAAATTTACAGTGGCAGTATTTTTAGACTTCAAAAGAGCTTTTGAAACAATCGACATTTCAATCCTTCTCTCTAAATTAGAATACTATGGTATTTCTGGCAATGTATTACAATGGTTTAAAAGTTACTTAGTCAATAGATCCCAATGTACGAAAGTCAACAATGTATTTTCGAGTGAAAGAAATATTAATACTGGAGTACCGCAAGGTAGTGTATTAGGTCCCCTACTCTTCATACTATACCTAAATGATATTAAC
>WOGP01007691.1:0-11611 GCA_015342065.1 Leptinotarsa undecemlineata
TATATTATAACTCAATAACGGATGAACCGATTTGGCTGAAAATTGGTGGAGAGATAGCTTAGAACAAGGAGAGGGACATAGGATACGAAACATTGCGAATGAATTGACTGAAGAAGCACAAGGAATTGCCCTAAGCGCCGCGTTAGTATTATTAAAAATGTATTGCTGTTCGTGGGTTTCACTAAAACTCGAGAACGGCTGGATAGATTTGCCTAATTTTCGTTTTGCATTATTTGTGGAAGTCCAGGGAAGGTTTAAAAGGTGAAAAAAATGTGAAAAAAAAAATAAAAAAAAGAACTCTAGAACGGCTGGACCAACTTTTATGATTTTTATCTTTTAGGATTTGTCTTCGACGGGAATAAAATAATAAGTATCGAAAAATGATATTTTATCAATAAAATATTAATAATAATGAAATAACTCAAGAAAAGCCGAATCAATTTTTATGAATTTTGTTTTATTTGGTTTGTACTCATTGGGAATAGGATGATATAGAATAATAAGTATTGAAATATGATATTTCATCAATAAAAATAATAATGATAATATTAATAAATGATAATAGAACAGCTGGACCAACTCTTTTGATTTTTGTGTTTTTGGATTTGTTTTCTTCGGGAATGGGGGAATTGAAATATGATACAATGAAAATAATAATGAGAAGTCGAGAACGTTTTGATCAATTTTTATGATTTATGTGTTTTTGGCTTTGTCTTCTTCGAGAATAGGATTACGAGCATTGAAAAATAATATTTTATCAACAAAGCTGACAATTTGCTCATTCTTTGACTGTTAGGCGGAACGACGTTCGCCGGGTCCGCTAGTTTCTAAAAATAAAGAAAATGAGTCTAGGTTCAGTAAGAATACATTTCCCGAAAATTCTCAAAAAAGCTCACATTCCAAGGGTAACGATGTAGAGGTATGCTGGAATTGTCGTGAAATGAATCATTCTTTCCGATATTGTACACCAAGAAAAAGAAATTTTGTTTCAAGTGTGTAAAACAAAATGAAACCACTAAAACTTATAGTTGTTCAAAAACGTTCAAGTAAGATATTTGAAAATGGCCATCATCTGTCTTCAAGTTTCAAGTCCGTAAATTAAAAGAGAAAACAAAATAATAAATTTACATTCTCTGAAACAATGATTGGGAGAATTGGCTAAAATTTGTTGAAATTTTCTTAAAAAATAAATCTCATTCACCACTTCCGGAAATTGCTTATAAGTCAAACGAATCATAATAGACCTTACTTAGAAATAGATATTTTTGACAATAGTTTACTTGTTCTTCTAGATTCGGGAGCAACTCATTCTGTTCTTAGGAAAAGGGCTTTGTATATTTCACAAAAATTTGGTTTAATTCTGAATAAAAGCAATGAAAGCGCTATTGGCACAGCCGATGGTACTGAGCAAACTGTAACTGGTTCTATTCATGTAGCTGTTGAAGCTGGACATGTTTGCAATATTTTCAAAAGTTTTGATAGTTCCGTCTTTGAAACATTCGATTATTTTAGGAAGTGATTTTTGGAAACAGTTTTTCGAAAAGATACTCATTCTTTCTGATAATAAGGAGTATGTTAGTAGCTTCATAACTGAAAATAAAATTAATTTAACTAGTGATCAAGAATTAATAATAACGGAAATATTGAAAGATTTGAAAGAAATCAATTCTAAAGATAAAATTGATCATACTGATCGACTAATTTTATAAATTGATACTGGCAACTAACCCTTTAAAGTTATAATGTGATCAATATGACCTTTAAAGGTTACGTTGCTATCATACAACACTCCCAAGTCCCGAACGCTGTTAGTCAACGTTAGATTAATGTATTTCATTTTATATGGATACACAATAGGTTTCACAGATTTTGAAAATGTTATTTGATAATATTTACGTATATTTAAATGAAGCATGTTTTCATCACACCAATGAGATAAGTTATTTACATCTATCTGTTACAGTTCTGCATCATGAAAGTTATCTACAACCCTGTAAGTTTGAGATCATGACATCCGACACATCGTTTACAAAAAGAATGAAGAGTATTGGGCATATATGCGATCCTTGAGGGACGCCAGACGTTACAGGAATTTGTGATAATATGGAATCAACATATTTAACATACTAAATTCTATTATCCATTTTCACATGTTACCATTGATGCCTAATGCTAGGAGCTTAGCTATGAGAAGATCATGATTTACCCTGTCAAAGACTTCAGAGAAATCAGTATAAGTGGAGTCAATTTGGTGTTTTCCTCTAGGTTATTGAAAAGAAAATGTTGATTAAGCAATAAATTCGTAGAGGTGGATCTACCAGATATAAAGCCATTTTGGTGTTCACTTATTATGTTTTGTATCAAATGTCAATTTTTTAGTTTTCAAACAATCCAGCAACTTGGGAATTTCAGATTGCTGGCTCACTGGGTGGTAGTTTTTAATATTTTCTCTTTCACCAGATTTGTGGATTGGAGTTAGAAAATTTTGCTTCCAGAATTCAGGAAAGATTCTCATAGATAAAGAAAGATTGAATAATGTTTGTCAGGGTTTTGCTAGAGTGGATATGCAGTTTTTTAAAAATTTCAAAAGAGTTCCATTGGAACCAGCTGAGTTTTCCTGGGATCATTATGAGTTGATTGAATATTTCTGCTGTTTCAATATAGTAGTTGGAAACCTGTAAACTCTCTGTGCATTTGTATTGCGGAATTTGAAAAACCTTTTCGTCAGAATAGGCAGTAGAAAAATAATTTGCGAAAACATTAACAGTACCATTGTTACTATTGCAAGTGATATCCTCCAAATGAATGGTTGATGGCAAGTTATATGATTTTCTTTTATTGTTTATATATTTCCAAAAGCCTCGAGAATTATTTAGAATAGCATTTTCGATTTTTTTTATGTAAGATTCATAGCAATGCTTCAGAAGTTCTTTAAATCTAGTTCGGAGGTCACCAAATTGATGGTAGTGTTCAATGCACCCTGTAATTTTGCATCTTTTATGAGATTCTTTCTTTTCTATCAGTTTTTTCTCAGTTCGAAATTATAGCAGACGGGAAAGTTAGAGGTTTTAAATCTCTTAAATAGTACATGCAACTCAACAGCGGTGGAAATCACTCCGTATAGATTCTGAACAGCTTGATCGATATTAGATGTATTTTCAAAAATGCTATTCCAATCAATACTAACGAAAAAATTATTTATTCCATAATAATCACCTGTTCTAAAATCATAATAGTACTCTTCATATCTGAGTTTCGGATCTGTATCAAATTCAAATTTGCAGGTAAGTGCAACACTGTTAGGAAACAGCAAATCCAATAGTTCATAAATATAAAGATCTTTAATTAATGAAAAAACTAAATCTTGTGTAATATGTCTGCTATTAGCAATGTTGTTCAATTGATGAAGGTTGTAGTAGCGAAAAAAGTGTTGTAGCACAATACAGGGAGAGTTATCTGGACAATTGACATTCAGACCCAAATCACCGTTGAACCAAACCGCATTTGGTATATTATAATCCCCAAACAGGATAATTGCACAATCTCTATAGTTTTCAAGAATATAGTCAATGTCATATGTGTGTTGTTCATAAATATCATTTGATGATGATGGTGGTATATAGATTCCTCCAATTATTACATTACGATTTTAATATTGAGAAAAGAAATAATTGTTCTAATACATTCCATGATAAATTATTTGTTTTGACATTCAACTCAGATTCAACAGCAATCAAAATACCACCACCACGCTTCTTATTACTGTTTGTATTGTCTTTATCTGGCCTAAATATATTATAACTTTTCAAACTTGATTCCTCATTACGAAAATTTTCATTAAGCCAGGATTCTACAAGAGTTACAATATTATAATCAAACCCTAGTATCGCATGCTGTAGTTCATTTAGTTTTGTTCCAATTCCCCTAACGTTCTGATAATGTATAAAAATTGTTTCAATACTGCTGGCTGATGATTTAATTACTATTTTCGGTTTTTTGTCACTCAAGGAATACCTCCAAAATATCGAATAAAAACATTTTCTCCTTTACCACTTCTATCTTCCATCTCCTTCTGAACTTTCCTTAAGTGCTCAGCTTGACGCAGGGTTGAATCAGCCTTGATAAACACTTTTCTTACACCATATTTAATCTCTTTTTCAACCCTTCGCGTGGCAACAATTGTCAGTTCTTCCTCTGTTATTTCATTAACAAGAGAGTTTGCTTCTATTAAGTCACCATCTGGTGAATAAGTCACCATCTGGTGAATTTCCATTTTCTGGAAGATTGAAAACTATAACAGTTTTCTTCTTTCTCTGCCTCTCATTAATTCCATCTATTATATCATCTTCAGATATTGTTATTTGGGTTGAGTTCATTTTTATTTTCAAATCATTAATTTCGGCTTGCAAATTATCAATAGAAGCAAGGAGTTGGGGTATCAATTCAACTCCTAATTTGCAGTCCTTATAATAATATCTTAAGCTGCGTGGACCTTTCAAGTTCATAACTTTGAGCTCTGAAGCATTGATACCAGAACACTTGAATTCCCTGTGAACTTATCTATCACAGCTATCGCAGGATATTGAAGGATCACCTTTGCAATCTGCTTTACAATGTGCACAATTCATTTCTGAATTTTCCTTGATACGGTCCTGTTCACTTTTTCCAATAAGTTTGTTTTATTTATCAGTTCTTTACTGGATTTTTAAAGTAGCAGGGTATCTTCAATTGTAATTCTACAGTAAGTGGCTTATAACTATCTTATTTGAAAATTGAATGAAGGACTAGATGACATGCTTCGTTTAGGTGTAGGTGTAATGCCCCATAAGCATTATGGAATCTAAGTTTACTATTATTTATCTAGTGAGCACTTAATTAGCACTCCATCACATACTGCTAGCAACGCAACTTTGAGTATTGAGTTGCGGTCTAAGTTACAGAGCACCTAATTTTTGACTTCGGTACCTAAAAAGTACCTAATTTTGGCATTTTCTAAATGCGATTTCCGTTCTTTGCGATGCTAGCGTAAGAGAACTTGTTATTTAATGTATAGAACCTTAGAAATGTTTTGCTCATTTGACGGGCCTACATCTCGAATATCCCAAGGTGCATGTGAGTCCCAAACATCTTACATGCACATGTATCATGAGGATAATTCAACGATGAATATGAATTTTTTCATCGGAAAAATTGACGGTGTCAATTTTGACTGAATATTCTTGTCCACCGAAAACTTCCAAAATATTGTTCTAGCTCTGAATTTTTTCTGGAATCTTCTTTTCAGTAGATTAACATTGAGATTTCCTTCAGTATTTTAAATAACAAATATTTATAGAAAATGTCATTTTAACGAAACATACTTACGACCAATATGCCAGTCGAATCTCATTTACATTACATTCATAAACAAACAGTAATCATATCATTTAGATTTCTGTGTGATTTCTGTGCTTTATAGATTTCTTTGGAAAATCTCAGTATGGAAATAGTTGACAACCTGCTACAAGTGGTTTCGAGTGAGGTTATAATTCCAGTTTAGTTGGTTTCTCGACGTACATTTCATTTGAACTGAGCTGCAATGAGAATGAATGAAACAACTGGTATGTCTTATGCATCTGTTGAAAGAAGAGAAATATGATTATCCAAAGGTCTGCGAAAAAACACATAACTGCATCTGATTATTTTAGTGCAAACCAACCGACCTTCTACAAGCAACTCACAGATGTGTTCAGACACGTTGGACGAGCCCCCATTAATGTCTTTCTAGGTATCCTGATATGTTCGATTATACCAAAAAGTCGGTCCAAAAAACAGGTACCAATTCAAATTATAACTGCACCCCACAATTGCTTCACAAACTCGTTCGACTAATTGTGGACTCCCCACTGACAAATATCTTTATCTATTAAAAAGCAAAGTCATGTCTGTCTGTATGAATGTAATAAACCCAAAAATACAATATTATTCTTTATGAAATATAATTAGTGACCTTAAACATTCCATGCACATTATTATCGCAAAATTCAAACCATCGGGCATCAAAATAAATTCTTGCGGCCACACAAACCGATGCGAATCGAGTGATGAAGAAAATAAACGAAATGTATATGACAACAAAATGGAACATTGTTATCAATAACTTGAATAACTCTTTTCCAAAAATCCCGTTATACTCCGTTATATTTCGCATATTCTACTTGATCTTATCCAGTCTCATATTATATTAATCTATCATAAAAATTCTTCGCGAAATTTAAAACCAAACTGGACTAGCTCCAAACCATTTTTATAAATCATAAATTCTTGTCTAGTTCCTGTCAGTCTCAACAGATTTCCCATGTTATTTTCTGGGTTATTTTCTGGAAAAATACATAAATCTGGTGGTTTTACTGAAACGATGAAGTAATACGATTTGCCTCGTACTTCTGCCATAACGATTCGAATCGAGGTGGCACTTTTATGGCAGCCATAAGTAGACAATTTGCATTGGATTGTAATTCCTGCGTATACGAACAATTGGGTGGATATTAAACGGCCATAATCCCGAAAACGACGTATAATTTATTTTAAATTTATAATGACATTTATTGCCATTTGACGCATAAAATGAAATTCATTTCGTGTATTCATAACCCCAGTTTGTGCTTTATGCAATGTGCATTAATTTTGTCAAAAACACAAATAACGCGCATTTGCAATTGAAATATCAGAAAAAGGGATTCTTCTATAAGAATAATGAATTTTCATCGTGATGTAAAACCAGAATATTCAAAATATAGAAATAGAAATTCAAAGTATGTGGATATCTTCAATCACTAAAATTGATTTGATATACATTTAGAACCGTTCTAATAAACCACTGTGATTACGTATTAATGTTAACTTATTAAACACACCTTGAAAAGCTATTGTACAGTGAAATGCTTATTGTAGTTTCGTAACCTGTAAGTGAAAAAGGCACAGTGAAATATTACTTAACACTTTGTCAAGTATTTTCATGAAGTATCGATAAATTCCATCATATATTCACATCTTGTAGAAAAGGTACTTAGGTCAAAATTTGATAAAAAAAAAGACTGATACGTTTGAACATACTCCCCCCGTTGAGAGGCTACAATCAATAACTTAATGTCTCCAATTTTTTGTTTCACAATTGAGAGTTGTCATAGGTAATATCGCGATACGTTTGGCATTCCTTACGAACGTGAATTTAGCGGTTGTCACTAACACAGTACGCACAACCCCATCTGCGCCAGGAAAACACTCGATGATTCTGTTCATTATCCATTGAGCTGGTGGTACATTATCTTCACGTGATGGAACGACAGAGTCCTGTACACTTTTGGACTCGGGTTTGTTTCATTCAGTACGAACAGTCAACTCATTCAAGTATTCATTACTCCACGGGGTTCAAAAGTGTTGTTTAACCTTTTGGAGATGTTCCCAATGAGACAATTGGTTGATAAGGTTTTTCGAATAGTTATAAATCGGCAAGTTGGTCAAAGAGTACCCTACTAATAAGTGGTCAGGAGAAAAAGCAATAGGATTGTTAGGATAAGAGGAAATATCGGTCAATGGTCGAGAATTTAATATTACATCTATTTCAATAATTGAGGTATTGAATTGCTCATATGTGGACAACCTATCATACCTTGCGACCTTGTATAAATGTCTTTTGAAACTTTTGAAAGTAGCTTTGCATAATCCGCCGACGAGCGGAGCCTGTGAAGCGCTGAAGTGCCATTGTATTTCTTTATCACTCAGGAAACCTTGGATTTGGTTTTGTGCCTTGAATTCATTTATATTGTCTATGTACTCCTTCAGTATGTTATTGGCCCCAATAAAATTTGTGTCGTTATCGCTGACATCTTGACATAATCCACGACGAGAGATGATTCTCAGTAAGGCTGATAAAAAACCATCTGGGGTGAGGTCGGTGACTAATACACGGTATTAATACACGGTAATACATGGTAATACACGGTAAAACATACAAATACAGCAACATACACCTTTATTGACGTTCGGTTGCGAAGTTTCCTTTCCTTCAATAGAAATGGTCCGCAATAATCAACACCAACTTGATTAAATGGCTTACAATATTCACACGAGCATGTGGAAGTTCACCCATGATATAATTAGTAGCTGGAGGATTGGCTCGGAAACACTTGCAACACTGCCTTATGATTTTGTATACCTGGCAATAATTCAATATTTATGACGTATGGTATAAGGAGTTAATAATGATAATAATATTTATATATTTCAGAAGATGCTCCACATTTCATAAAGAAAAAAACAAACATAAAATGAAACAACATCACCAATTTCTACATAAAAGTTTATAATTTATCTAGATATTCCTGAAGTGAATAATAAGATTCTAACGTAATCAAAAGCTCTTTGACACCTGTTTTGAATTTTTTCAGGCTCTCTAACATTTTAAGTATCTGTGGTAATTTATTGAAAAACCTTATAGACACATAGGATGGATGCCTCTCTGACACTGTTAATTTGTGAATCGGAAAAGATATATTCATATTGCGCTTAGGTTAATTATGACTTGGTCTAGCTTCCAAAAATCTACTTTTATTTTTAAATAGGTATACTACACTCTCATAGATATATATCGCATATACTGTCAAGATATTATTTGCCGTGAAGATTTCCCGGCATGACTGACGAAAGTTCAGTTTGAAAATAACTCATAATTCTTTTTTGGATGAGGAATATATCAGAGGTATTACTGCTGCATGCCCAGAATATTATACCAAATTTAAGTGAAGATTCAATTGAGTGAAGATTCAAAATTCGCAGAATATATAATTTTTAGTAATTTTTCATTGAGGTATGAGCAACTTTTTTCCCAGCAACATATATACCAACAAATTTTGTTGAGTTCTGAACTGCAAGTTCATTGTTTGACAGATTAATTGTACTTAGTATTGCAATTCTTTGCTGTGTCGTTCAGAATAAATTAACATTTGTTAGCTGAATGCCAGAATGCAAGCGTTTCTTATGAAAATATAAATGAATATATTGGTTACAAGGTTATTTTTAGGTAATATGATAGGGTGCTTAGCTTCATAAGGCAAACTGGAAAGGTTCAGACGCCCACCGACTCTCATTATGCCTTGTTTGTCCAAGAAATGATTCAGTTTGATCCAACACTCCGCCGTGGATCTCCAGATTGTAGGTTTTCGAAATATTCAGGGAAGGATTGCATCTTTCTACCAGACGTAATTCATTCACGGTTAAATACTTGGGTAGAAATGTTTGCCTCATGAAACAAAAACAATACGCTAATGCAAGTATCATTCTTTCAAAGGTAGAACATCTTAACAATGTAGTGAATGCTGTTTCAACCGTCGTAGCTAAACACAACGGCTTTCGTCGCTCAGATTTCCAGATTCTTTCAGGGATTTCAAATCAATGTATATCATTTGTTTGAAAGGTGGTTGACAATGTTTCGTGGTGTATTACATCAGTTCGGACTTCCATTGTCTAATATCATATAAATTGATTTGAAATCCCTGAAAAAAAAGGTATTTCAAATCAATTTATTATATATTAGACAATGGAAGTCCGAACTGATGTGATACAATGTATATCATATTGGAAAATGGAAGTCCGAACTGATGAAATCCAATCTCGGTATTGTTACGGTCTTGATAGGCGCGACACTGGATTTGGCACATAGTAAATGTGTTCTGACCTTAATTTTTTACGTCAACGGTACATAGGTGAATACAGGCTTCATACTCCTTCTCACTTGCATCGGCAAATCCATGTAATTGCATTTCCTTTGCATCGGAAGTAACAATGGTGCGTGGAAAGGATATCAAATTAAGAATGGTAGTTGATCACAATAGCTTTTTTATTCACTATATGTTGGTAGGTGAAGACTCGCCCCATTCAAGCTTATAATTCCCAAGCTTTTGCAAAATGATCTTGGTCTGCATACTAACAGGTGCTAGTAATCCTAATGGACCATATATTTTCGCTACCTCAGACAAAATGTGTCTTTTGGTAATCCTTCTTCCATCTTCCACAGATATGTCGCATCGTCAGCCCCACAGTCGCTAGAATCCTTATCATCTGTTCAATTATTTTATTTTTTTTGTCGTAGGTTTGTCCTTTGCTCCACTGAGAAAGTCATCAACATAAAAGTCAGCCAATAATAATGGTGCAGATAAAGGATAGGCATCTCCTTCACCGTCACCTAGCTGATGCAAACAGCGTATCGCTAGAAATCCAGCGCAAATCATGCCAAATGAGACGGTGTTTAGGTCATATATATGTATCTCAGATACCTTGCATTTCCACAATATGCATTGGAATTGACGATCTTGTTTTCTCATCAAGAATTGTTGAAACATCTGTTTTGTCTCCAGTAATCACATAGGTGTGCTTACGGAAACGCATTAAGGTGACAAATAACGGAGGCTCAATAATGAGTATGTTTGGTACCTTCAAATCTCTTGAGCATTGTATAGTAAGATTTTCTTAACTTGGGTGCATGCGGATTGAAAAGTAGAGCAACAATATCACGACCATTTACGTCTTGACTTACGTGTTTACGGATATGCTCTTCACATCTTTCTTCTTCTTGGCTAACTCTTTTTATTTGCGGGCATTCTTCTATTTCCCAGAATGTTCAAATTGTGCGTCTGTAGTAGTAATATGGCTTTTTGGGGTTGCAGGTATAGCAGATCTTTCTATTTTTCTTCCGAATTTTGTCTTCTGTAAATATAGCTCCTGTTGAACAGGGGTTGTTGATTTAACTTATGCTACGGATAATGGAAATTTGCTAATAAATTGATAGATGTAGCCGTTACTACGTGGTAGGGGATCATAATGAAAAGAGAAATGGAAATTTCTATGTTTTATACTACTTTCAATTGTAAATAACGTTACTGCAGTTTCGTCCTATATGGACATTTTTAAACTTACACAATGTAAGTTACATTGTGTAAGTGAAGTTGTTAGCCATGTCTAGGTTTGATACTTCAATACCATCTTGTAGAATAGTTATTTCATTTACCACGTATTCGTTTTCTTTTTAATAGTATGTTCCATATGCCACATTGATTTGACTTTGTTGCTGGAATTAGATATTTTATCATTTACGCGTTGCTTATAACTGGCTTTTAGTTTTTCTCTATAACTTTGGGTCACTCTCTCATATATCTTCGTATAATTATTATCAACTTTAGCATATTCTGAATAGAGGTTTACTTGGTGTTTCAGTTCGTGAAGTTCTGGAGTGAAAATTTCAAAATTAAGCTTTTTTGTCTGCTTTCGGAAGCGTTTCACCGGGAAAATCAATTGAATATAATATTGAAGAATATTGTTGAAACTTTCATAAGCTTTGTTTGGGCATATTTCTTTATAGACGTCATCCCACGACTCCTTCTGTAGGACAGTCTTGAAGTTTAGAATGTTTTCTTCTGAAAAAAAAAATGCCGGACATTTTGAACAATATTTTTTGCTTTTTTTATATCTTCTACTTGAATTTCGATGAATTGAGCATAATGATCAACTTTTATTTGGTAATCAGAATCATCTCTGATGATGAAATTATTTAGACAAGTACTTGATTTAGCCGTTA
>WOGP01007692.1:0-11611 GCA_015342065.1 Leptinotarsa undecemlineata
GGCGGATTATCCACAACACGTGGAGGCTCTTGGAATAAGCGAGAAGGTTTCTCGCGGAACCTAAGATTTTCCGCGATACTTCTCGCTCGCCTCACTAATGACTTCTTAGCAGCCACTAGCATTCGTATCCTATCAAGGCAGTGCTATTTGGTGGTTAGCAGTACGCTTCTGATCAGCGTCATCCCCAGCATCAACTGGCGATTGTATCGATAGATTCTTACTTTTTCTGCCTCTGCCTCGTTTGTTTTGTGTATCGAATAATCTAAATTGTTTGATTTGCCAGCAAGTTTTATTTTCTTTAATTTGGAAAATAATAATTGAAATTTAAATAATCGGTATATTGACAATAGTGTTAGATAGAACATGATTGGGTAAAAAAGTGGGATGAAAGTGAGTACTATTCGAATTTATTCTGTTACCTTTCGAAATATGTTTTCGGATTTGGAAATTTCAATGCTAATTTCTCATACTTTATCCATTTCCACGGTCCCTATATATCACAGCGTACGTTAAGATAATCAAAGGTACTCGTGCATCTTTAATAAATCTGAGATTATACTCTATTAATTTCACAGGTGACACATAATTCAGAAACCGTCCCTTTTTGTTTCAGTAGAAACATATTCGCCAATTATATTTTTTCGAATGAAAAACACTGAATCACTTCTGATATATTATTTTGATTAGGATTTCAAGAGATTCAAGAGATATATTTTCATCATAATAATATACAAATAAATGTATCATGTCAATGTGTTTCAATGATGAGCATTTCACAGGGGTATATACCTACCAACTTCTGGACGATAAAATCACATAGAATCAAACACATAACTGACATAGAGATTAGCTCCAAGCAAAATGAATTGATGCACTAGGTTACAGACAATACCCATCCAGGTCTGAACTTAGGTTTGTGTTGTGTCATTAGAAGAAAAAACTATCGATGAAAAGAGACTGATCATGATAAAAATTATGAAACTTATGTTATCAGATGGGATAGACCGACATAATTCATTTAATCATCTTATGCTTTCAATACATTTATGATAGGTCAATAATACCTCATAGGTAACGAAGTAGAGAGTACCTTATTGGATACAAGCAGCTTCATCAGACCAGAATCTGTTGTTGGCATCGCTTTATGCTTTGCCAAACAAAAATTGAACACCTGGATGGCAAGAAGATTTATGGACTTTTGTCAGAGTCTTCCAGGATTGACCTACTCCAAGGTGTTTATTTACCCTTCGAATCTTGATACAAAACAGTTGTTGGACTACAGTAGAGATGCACTACAATGTCTAACAGACCCAGTCACTTTGGACCTAACCTAACCTTATTGGATGTTATTGGACAGTAGACCACTAACATCAAAGAGTATGAATTATTATAATTCATAACTTCTTCAGTGCAGACGTAAATAATTCCTTCCCCTTAACTTTCGAACGGGATAAAATATCAGGGTTGGATAATATACACGTGAAAATGTAGGTATTATCAGTATTTTATTATCAGTATTTTATGACAATAAAGAAAATAGCATTGCATCACTCGTCAGTGAGATTACGACAAACTTTTTTTTTCAGATATGAAGGAGTTCTTGTGATAACTCATTTGATAGGTATTTCAATTATCTATCGAACCCTTTTTTGTATTCGATTTGAGATTCTTCAAACAAACCGATTATATCATGAATTCAAAAACTGTATTGAAAACTCATTTCAGTTTATTCCAATAAATGTTCAAAATAACGATCATTCAGGTGATGAAAATAATGAAATCCGAATACAAATCCATTTCTCACATTATAAAATGTTTCTGAGTTTTTTTCGTTGAAAACGCCTATTTTCCTATCCACAGGTTCTGCGGTTGTCTATTGTATCCTTCAGTTGTCACGTATCGTCTCAAAAATATCTAGAGGCATCAAATTCCAGAGACCACGTCTGCTTTTCTAACGGATTTGATAATTGTCATCTAGCCATTTTCAGACCAGTCACAGGACTTTGCTAGAATTGAAGTCACACCAACCGGTTTCGAAGTAGTACACCTCATCAGTGCAAACTTCAGAATTTTTCAAAAATTCTATATATGTGATATAGACGAAACAGAACTCCAGTCAGCAATGGGGTTTTGGTTCGGTTGTCCTGTACTGATGAGAAGTAACACTTCGAAAAAGGTAGTGTGTGATCAATCAACCAATCATAGGCTGATTGTCTGTTGACTTGACGATACTTCCAAGGATCAATCTGACTGCTTCGTTTTACACTCGCAAAAAAATAATTCAAAGAGGCAATAATTTGAGTACCCTACCTGTTTGAGATTGATGAGATCGGTGTTGATCAGTTGCCAAGTAATGAATATTATGTTTTTTGAGCTTTCAAATATTGAACTATATAATTTTTGATGAACTTTATATCGTGCACTATTTCTACATTTAAAATTTAACAGGGTTGTACGTTGAAAAATATACCTAAATATTTAATACTTTATTCATTCATTAGCTGCACCACTAGCTTACCTGAATATTCAATTATTGTATGACTATAATATAGTCTTTAGTTCCTAAGCTGAATGAATTGGTTAATTGTTTGTTCAACATGATTTTGATATACATTGGTTATCTGTAACATGGTTGAAAGACAATAATGAAACAAATTTTTCTATAATTGATAATGTACTTTTGAAAAAGGACAAACATTATTTTGTTCAATACATCGTTATAAGATCAATTTCATAATATGATTTCAATTCAATAATAAGTTTGAAAACATGATACTCACTGATAATATCAAATTTAGTTGACGTTACTATAGAACATTCCATGTGTGCTATGAGGAACTGCAGCAGGAATTTTCCCCCTAATTTAAATTTTTTGTACCAGATTTGGTCGGTTGGTTTACGTTATTTTCATCGTTGTTCCGTTACACTGATTTCTTACTGATCATCATGATAATTCTTCATCAAGTCAGGATATTGTCGCAATTCATATTGTACTACCAAGTAGAAACATTGATTTGTCGGGATTCGGGTATGTTGTCTTTTATATATTCTATATTCTCAACCTGCACATCGATTTCTGGTGCTCTCCACCGGACTTATCATTTTGGATTTTCTTCTTTATTTTCATAGTTTGTTGCTCTTTGCTGTTTCCTTCATTCTCGGCTTTTTCGTTTTGATTCGATTTACTAATCTGCTGCTCTTCATCATATTTTTAGGAAAGAAAGGTTTTGGCTTTCTACCTTGATACATCTTGAAAATTTTGAAATTTTTCAAAAAAAAAAGGAACCGATCAATTTCAAAAATGAAAAATCCCTTTCGAAACAGGTATTTCCATATAAACATCGAATTACAGGAAAAAACTTTCCAAACAAATATACGAAATGCATTTTTCTCTATTCCGTTTGTATTCTGAACATTCGTTCATTTACAGGATTTCTACACTATATAATTGATGAAAGGAGTAAAATTTCACTTACATGGAACACTGCCATCCTCACTGCACCTCACTCCATGACACTTACTTGCCTTATCGGCTCTTCAGTAGCAAAATACGTCGAAGTATCTTTGATCATATGTAAGATGTTTTCATTTTGTAGGAAAGCCCGAAGATCAGAAAACGTTGCTCAAATAGATAGTTCAGTTACAGATGCTTGGGTTCCAAAAACTGAAAAGGGTTTGGAACATAAGGTCTATAAACACATTTTGTTGAAAACTAACAACCCATATATTATCGCACTATTGCGAGTAAATATTTTATGCTTTTGTAGCTCATCTCCATTGTCTCAACTGAAAAATGGTACATTGATTATTTTGATTTTCATTTAGCTTCTGCTCATTGCTGGAGTAGAAGTTATTTGAAGATCTACTTCCGTCTTGAAATTCTAAAACTATTGAACACATTCAATCATGTAGCTGGGCTAATATTGAATTATTCAGCGAATTGTTCAAAACAATCGATACTTCCGAACACTAGAACTACGTCAATTTTTTCGACGCGCGTTTTACTAAACAAGTAGGTTTCTTCAGTCTAACTCGTCACTTGAAGACGCCAACTTGGTTGGGGAAAGGTGCTTCGAAAATAGTGTTGTGATTCTCGAGTTTGGTTGTAATGTTTTTACTGCTATAACGAAGGTACCAGTTTTACTTTTCAAATTCTTGATTATTTTGAAACTATCTGTCAAACAGGGGCTTTCAAACTTGTTAATTAATAATTACCACTTTGTTGGAACTGCAACTATCAAAATAGGTCTTTAATTCAGTCTTTTCTACCAAATCACCATGGACAGATAAAGCATTCACCAACACGTGCGAATGATAGAATTGTTTTATTAAAATGGTTGTTCTGTACGGGCAACGTACCACTCACTTCGACCCTTTTACGGTCTCCATAATCGATCTACTAAGAGGACTATCCGCAATGTGGCGAATAAAGAGTCCACTGCTTCACTGAAAGATCGACCAACACACGTACGTCGACGAAATGCAAGACCTGCCGAAAAAAATATTCGCTGACTGTGAGAGTGTGCAGAAGAATCAGAGGTAGTCGATTTCGCGTTGCTCATCAGAATTTGACGTTCCATAGTCCACAACGTATTTTGCGTTGTGACTTAGGCTTGCACCCGTACAAAATTCAACTGACCCAGGAATTGAAGGTAAACGACCAACGATCACGACGGGTGTTTGCTGAATGGGCTCATCTATCAATTTTTTTGTATTTCATTATTTGAAAGTTTATACTTCAAATAGTACATCTGCAAAAAATTTTAATTTTCACTCTTTATTTTCTCCTTCAAATTAATAGTTGACTATGGCGTTCACCGAAACGGGGCGTGGTCAAACTTGACGTCACATCAGCCGCCAGTGCTGGCGGATAAGCGAAATACATACGTATACTAAAGCCGTAAAGAGCAAGTTGTTGTTTACTGCAGTGTATCAACTGCGTGAATATGTAACATGTGGTGTTTTCAAACCAGTCAGCAAATGAAACAAAATTAGACGATGGCAGCGATTCATAATCTCCAACTACAAGCCCGGTTGCTACCGCTCGATGCTCATTGATTGGTGTGACGTCAGGATGTACCGCGGGCGATATCACATTTTCAATTGCTCTTGCTCAGTTGTTAATTGACATAAAAACCAGAAAATTTTGTGGGATATTTGGGAGATGATTTACTTTTATAATGTTTAATTTTCAATAAAATTAATTTAGCCTGAATGAGTCCATTGACTCTGAATCAGTTGGCAACTGATCCTGATTTTCCTCGAAAATCATATTCAGCGATGAAGCCCATTTCTGGATGAATAGGCAGGGGAACAAACGAAATTGTCGAATTTGGGGCGATAACAATCCACATGAGATCCAAGAGTGTCCAGTGAGTCCCCAAAAAGTCACCGTTTAGGGGAATTTTTGGCTGGCAGCGTCACTGGTCTATACCTCTTTGAGAGCGACGTTGTCCAGGCCATCACTGTCAACAGTGAGCACTAAGGTCGATGATTACCAACTTACTTTGGCCTGATTTGGATGATTTGGACACCAACGACATGTGATTTCAACAGGACGGCGCTACGTACCACATAGCACATGCCACATTGGATATTCTGCACTACTGCTTTGAGGGCATGGTCATCTCACATGGGGGTGGTGTAAACTGGGCACCGAGATCATGAGATTTGACTCCATACGAATTTTACTTGGGAGGTTATCTTGAATGGCAGGGGTATGCGAATGCTATCGATCAAATCCAGCATGGCTTTTTGCGTCAGCCATGGCAAATTGGTCGTTTCGGATACGCTCTACCCAGAGAAGCCATGGCGGACATTTGAACGATGTTACTCCCTCACATAATAGGATCAATTGACCTTTTGAACGAATAGGAAATTTCGATGATATCTCACACAAACACACACACTTTGTTTTATTTAAATTCAGAGGTAGAAAGCACTCAATGAGATACTCCATATAAATGATATTTTCATTTTCGTAACATGAGTAATATTTTTATGAATTACTTGTTCACCTTTCTACGACACTGAAGATGGTCTATGAGCACGTGCTTCAGGATATGCGTGGTGTTCGGTTCCGGAGTTTGCTCGTGCCGCTGGTTACACACACCTCCGGGAGTAGGAAGAGTTTATGGACCTCTGACTCTCGCGGAGGCTATAGTTTCGATAACGATGAGTCCCGCGTGTATCACACTTTAATAATTGTTCACTTCCCTTTATTATTTGTTACTACAGCACAGATGAAGTTCAACTGAGGCGACCGCATTTGGGTGATTTTTGTCGAACATTTCATTGAGAGAGTTCAATAATTAGTATCTAACAATCTCTTTAAAAAAGTATCTTTCGATAACTCTCAGATATTGATCAGGTGCGAAATTCTACGAATTTTCCAAATATTCTTCATTTGCATTCACATCAATAAAATATGTTTTTGTGATAAAATAGACACTTCAAAAATATTGAATTTGGAACATAACACAATAAAAAACTTTGTACAGTTTCATTTTCAAGCAAATTTGCGTACTTGTGTACTTTGCTACAGATTTCACTAAAGTTCTACCACTAATATTCAACATTCGTTCGAGAATGGAACCATTTACCTAGCTCTCGAACAAAGCCTCAAACAGATGGGAATTTGCAAAACTCAAATACTACAATTGAAATTATGATGTGAAATATACTACACAAAGTAAACAAAATAAAAATTGCTGTATTTTGTTGAGTATTTGGGTCAAAAAGTGTGATGTGATCATTATTATGATGAATATTACTGGGATTCATCCCAAACCAAAACGTTATTTTCAACACCTCGACACGTGTTTCAATCACCAAGTGATCATATTCAAAACGCAGATGATCACTCAATAACAAAACAGTGCATTGAAAGAACATTATTATGGTGATGAACATAATTAGACAATCTATTAACTCACAATAACCCTACTGGAATTCATCTCTTAAAAATATATCAATATTTAAAAAAATATATAAAGAAATCATATGAGCATTCTCTGAAACTTACCTTGAGGCGTCCTAAAAGCGGTGCCTGTACGAAAGTAGCGATTCAGATTGGATTTGAATCGCTGGAATCCATTTGGAAAAACATATTCAGAAAGTTTATTCCACTGTTCAAGAACCCCGAAGAGTTCTCGAACAGTGAAGTTCGAAGTGTACTGAATTGAACCTCAAAACGATGAGTGTAGCTGTTCATCTGTCGCGTATTTCTAATATGTACCGCTCTAGGTGGAAAAAAATATGTCAAGTCTCTTGAACACTTCCCGTGAAAGTATCTATAGGAAAGAGGCAAATCTCCAACTTCTTTTAATGTTCTAGACTTTCAAGATTGCGAGATGTTCGTGTCTCCAATTACGTAGATCGGTATTTTCTGGGTGCAATCCATCAGCTTCAACGTATGCTTAAGGGATTAGCTCCATACATGAGAACAATATTCCAAAGATCTGATCTGAGCTTTATGTAATATTAAAAGTTGCTGAGGTGTGTACAGTTTTCTGGTTCGTAACAGTGTTCCAAGCTCTCGAGAAGCAATGGTTTCCAATTTAAACCTCAACAAACGTATCAAAGCGGAATTGTCTGTGTTCACATTACTGTATCCAGTTCGAAGACATTAATCTTTTTGGAGAGAAACGATACCTGAGTTTTTGTGGGATTGAATTGAATCTGATTGGTTCCACTTCAATTCGAAATCACATTTAGATCCTCATTGAGTTAATGAACCTCCTGCTGCTGGAGAAGATATGCATCCCCTCCTGTGTCCTGGAATGCAAATGGAATAGCGAGACAAGTGTGCTATCGTCAGCAAAGGAATATATTAGATCCTTCGTTTTTTCCAATAAGTTGTTTTAATACAATAAAGAGAGGGTTGGAGACAATATTGTTCCCTGGGAAACACCAGCGTTGATGGTAAAAGTATACGAAAGATATTCATCGACAGCCACTTGCAGGAAACGTTTTTTCAGGACAAAAATGATCTGACAAACCATAGCATCGAAGTTTGGTCAGAAAATCCTAATGTCGCACGAGGTCAAAGGCTTTAGAAATATTAAACGCAACAGCTCTTGACTCGCCATGTTTCTCGATTACGTCATTCCAACAATGGGTCACATACGATAGAAGGTCGCCAGTTGTTCTTTGTTTCTGAAAGCCATGTTGAATATCTCTATAGAGATTCAATATCCTTAGCCAAATATTCTGTCCAGTAAAGCCATTCAAAAAGTTTACGGCAACCTCAATGCTCCATGTCGAGATACATTCCACAATTGGTGGAAGAAATATGAAATACTCACTACCTGATCAGAGAAGGCATTTAAAAATCTGCTCCCATATACCGGTCTCAAAAATTTTGAGACCGGTATATGGTATATGAATAGTATCTGAAATTGATTTAATATCTCAGCAAAGTAGCAGGCAGGGATGATCATAAAGATCAGGCGACGGATACTCATCAAGACTACAAGACAAAACTGTAGATAAACTCGACTGATAGTTCGTTAGATGCCTTGTGGTACTCAGAATACTGAGAGGCTCTGATAAACTGAGAGAACTTGTTTCACCATTATACGGTTGGTGCATATAGAATCAAATTTAGAAAGGCACGTTCCATCATTGCCATTATTTGTTATATTTGGAAATATTCGCGAATACAGTTACGGCATCAAAGGAGACCGGTGGCACAAATCTATACTTCTATACTATCTATACTAATATTATAAATGTGAAAATTTGTTAGGATGTATAAATGTATGTATATTTGAGGCTATTTCACGCCTAAATAGCTGAACGGATTAAGATGAAACTTCACATAAGTACAGCTTATACGTCAGAATAACATATAGGTTACAATTTACAAAGATTTTGTGTATTTTTGGCTGTGATATAACGATAAGCATTGAGTAAGTCGGAAATATTCTTGCTGCCTGAGAGCTATCTTGGCGTGCGCTGCCTATACCGTTGGAGTTACATGAAGATAATGGACAGTAAGATTGTTTATCTTGAATAGCTCTAAATGAAAGTACGCGATAGTACCTTCATATGTACCACTTATGTGGTTGCCACTATATGCAAAATACTGAGCCATAAATAAAATTGGATTGGATACTTTTTTACAATGCACATTTTAGAATTATTGTCAAATTTTTCTAACAATTGATACAATTGTCGTTTTGAGTATTTAATATAGAGAAACTTTCTCTTTCACACTAAGTAATCAGGACGAATCATTTGAAAGTTATCACGATAAGATTAACTTGACGCAACGCTGTAAGCCATTACGCATCGGGTCTACTGTAAAATATCGGCGGAAAATGCGCGGGGCTAGAGAGATGGTCTAAGCTATGCAGCGCTATTACCGAGAAGGCGACCCGAACGTGGGCAGATGAATGAGGGTAGACGTAATTGACGATTGTGTTAGTTTTGCTAATTCTTTTGTAGGTAACATAATTCGATTTTCAAAGCTAGTCATTACTAAATGCAGTTGATATATTTTTCAGTTACTTTTTACTTTTGAAGTAAAAATGTAAATTACTAGCTGTTGCTCGCTATCAACGTACAGCCGAATGCAGGTAGGTTTTTTGTATAGCGTAAATAAGCATCATGAAAGGAAATAAGGAATTTCCACCACCACCAGAGAAAGAGATGTTCAAAGATTGTATTGAATTTCGTCGGCTTTGAAGTGGGAATCCTGACGTTTTGGGTTCGGTAGCCAGGGGGTTCGACGTGGGTGTTTTGTACACTCACTCAAATTGACTGCCGTGTTGGTCGGTGGTTCAAGCCCTAGTCTGAACTTGCTATCATCCAACCCGTGTTAGGAATCACACGTTGAAAGGTAAGACCTCGCTATTCCTTAGATCGTACAAGTTTCGACTTCTGAGGGTCGTCGTTTGTAGGGGTGCGATAGCTGGTTGACAAAAAAACAGATTTTAAACAGTTTTTTTCAACTATTTGTTTGAAATGGTCTGTTACGGAACGTTAATGTGACAAACCAAATTCTACGCCATCCAAGCAATACACAACTACTACTTCTTTATTAAAATATATCTTGAACTTGATTTGTGAAGACAAGGCGATGACATTCTCCTCTATACAGAAGCAATCTTTCGGATCGGCAGACGACTTGATCCAGGAATGTCAAAGAAAAACGAGTTTTCCCTGGATATTCGTTGCAAACTGAAGCTTTGTCATGGAACACCGAACAATATTCGTTTTTCACTGTAGTTTCCACTAAAACGCAACAAGTTGAACCAGATCCAACAGCACCAGCTTAGTACCACTGACGATACCATCGCTGTCTGCTGTTAGATCACGAATGCTTTGTTTCTAGGCTCTGGTTTCAACTTTCATTGGTGAGAGGATTCTCAGAATCACCAGGTATATTTTCATCTTGCGATGTGAAAAGCGGGCATTGTATTCTAACGTTTCAAATTTTTGGCCAAACAGAAAATATGAGAGTACATTCATTATAACAATAATTATTCTGTCCTTTCATAAAGCTGTACCGTCATTACGAGCACGCGCTGTCTAATGGACGTATCTGCTCCAAGAACATAATATTGGGTGTTCGTGATATAATATATTGTTAAGGAGTCATCGGCCCAGGTAAGTAACGGGTGCTACGGAGCGAACCAAATATCGCACGGGTGGCTGCTCGCTTCATAGCTACCTAAGATTTACCGAGCACGAGTCCCTCACCTGAACCGATGACCGACTCTTCGGGAACACAATGAGATGAGATATTGCTCCTCTCGGATAATGGTAATATAGCAGTAATTGATGAATGATGTGGTTAATAGCATCATTGTCGACAATTCTTGCCACCCACGCGATGGTAGAGCATATTGAAAAGATGGAAGTGTTGTTAGTATGAGAAATCAGAACAAACAATTGACGGTCTGCCCATTTTCCATTGAAAAAGTTAAGACGTTTTCCTCACATTGGTAAAAACTGTTCTATAGTTCTGGAATTCGCTACCAATATATTAAGAATAGAAACATTTTGAAGAAAAGACGAAAAAAAAAACGAACAATTTTTATTTTATGAGAAAGAAAGTTTCCGGCTTCCTATATCTCCATCTTAGTATAAAATGAAATTTTACTTATTTCATTAATTATATTCTGTAGAATGCCTATGAATTATATCTGATTAGATTCCATTACGAATATTTGGAATACAAAAGGAATACAGATTAGTGTTTTTTCTATAAATACGCGTTCATAGAAAAGTAGTTGTTTCGAAAGTATTATTTGGTGTGATTCAATATTTATGTGGAAATAGGTGTTTTAAGAGGGTGTTTCTTTCCATGTTCGATTGCTGATCTATTTATTCAGTAGAAATTCATTTCGAATATAGAATAAAGAAAGCAACTGTCGTCTAATTTCTACTATTTGTTAGGATCCGTTCTGGTTTATTAGACTTGAAAAAGGTATAATAAACCGAAACCGATCGTAACAAAAAATAAACTCAGTGGAAGCTTTGAACCTAACTCGTCCAAAGAAGTATTCTGGTCAATAAAATTGTTATAAACTTCCAAGATGATTTCAAATATTTTTACTCAGTTCAAATAATGCACCAGGTATTTGACTGGAGCATAACCAAG
>WOGP01007693.1:0-11610 GCA_015342065.1 Leptinotarsa undecemlineata
GTGATGTATTACAAAGGCCAAGCCGTAAGCGTATTTGCGGCGCCAAGGCCAAAAGGAGAAAGAAAGCGGAAGAGGCAGGAGTGGCAGCAACTATAAGTGTACCCTCCTTCTCCCCCACTCCACCTCCAACAGCAAAGGCACTTCCCGCGGTGGGCGCCAAGAGCTCCGCCTTAAATAAAGGCAAGAAACTGGCTGCCCCTGCAGGAAAGCTCCCTCACTTATGTACCTCCACGGAGGGAACCCCAAGAAGTTTGAAGAAGTCGCGCAATGACAGTAACGTCGCTGTACCTTCCAAAACCTTCGCGGAGGCCACCGTCAGACATATCAAGGTTGCCAAAGAGACTGTGTGTTTGGCGAGTCCTGGACTACACCTGCCAATATAAAGGAGATGTCATCTAGTGTCCTGTCCACCTCCTGGAAAGGAAGGTGGATGACCTGGGAGGACATCTCCTTGGGAGGATGTACAATGAATCACATGTGGCCTAAGTGCTGTGGGTCTACACTCAACCTCCCTACTCTACAGATACAGAAGTCATCGTTCAATGAAAGTTCAAAATATTAGTACCAACTTCAGTTCAAACTGTACAAAAATTCATGAATAGGAGTCTATTCTATGATATTTTGCAATCAGTTAAGTTGGTAGAAACATACAGTGTGTAACAACGAAAATTTAACAGAGCCGTTTTTGAATATAATAATTAAGGTTGAAAAAAACGGTTGGACATGTCGATTTCTAATGAAAGGGCGACACCTTTCAAACTTATCAGATTTTTTGTAGTACGCACCTCCTCGATGGGGTGCGTCCGACGATCCTTATTTAGATAGAGAAAGTAGGTCGAGTGACACCTTGTTTCAAAGGTCTTTCGAATACCTTTATAACTCTGTTAAAAGATAATTCTTATGACGATTAATTTTTGAGGTAATTTGAAGTTAAAATTGCCATGTTAATAATACATTTGACACACCACTCGGTAACTTGTATGCCAAAATATAAAAACTTTCGAGCAGTTTCTAGTTTTTTGTTAAATAAAATCCCTTTTTTAAATCAATACCCACTCCTCTTCTTCCAGTTTTCATTAGTACTTCGTTTGATTGCTTTGTTTAAACGGTTCATGTATTGTTATTTGTTTAAAAATACCTTACACTACTGTTGAAAGAGTTTCAGTTATTGCTTTATTTTTTGGTAACAACCAAAATGATGATAGAACATCAATTTCATTTAACGAGCGAAACCCTGATAAACACCTAAGCAGAAATTACGTTCTGGATTTGGTCACAAAATTCAGGGAGACTGATTCGGTTTTAAATAAGAAAAGAAATGTTCAGAGAAGGGTAGTGAATGACGATAATGCGATTGGAGTGATTGGTCAAGTCATGGCCAATCCCAGGTTAAGTACCAGAAGTTTATCAGCGATGGTCGGAATAAGCCATATGAGCGCATGGAGAATCCTTAAAAACCACAAATCCATCCTTACAAAATTAAACTTGTTCATGCACTCAATGAAGATGATTTTGACCTAAGACAGGAGTCTCGTGAGGGCATGAGTAAGAGATTAATGCAAAATCCCGAGCTGCTTTATAATATCTGTTTTTCGGACGAAAGCTCATTTCATTCAAATGGTTGAGTGAACCGTCACAATTGCCGTTATTGGTCGGATGAAAACTCAAGACAATACGCAGAAATACATACGCAACATCCCCAAAAGTTGAATGTCTGGGCCGGAATATTAGGCAAACATATTATAGGTCCATTTTTCATTGATGGAAATTTAACCGGTGATTCGTATTTACAACTTCTTGAAGAGGCAATACAACCTCGTATAGTTGAAATAATTGAGCAGGATCCAAGGTGTCAAGATGAATTTATCCATTTCCAACACGACGATGCACCACTGCATTATGCACAGCAGGTTCGAATTTCTTTTAATAATCATTTTGAATGACAATGGATTGGCAGAAGAGATCTAATTGAATGGCCAGAATGATCACCAGATTCAATATCACTGGAATACTTTTTGTGGGGATATTTGGAGTGTAAAGTTTATGCTACACAGCCAGCTAATTTGGATGAGTTACGTCATAGAATTACTGATGAATGCCGAGATATAACTCCTGGGATGTTAAGTAAGGTAAGAGCAAAATTCGAACAAAATCTTTATTGTTGCATGGAGCAAAGTGGCGCACATTTTGAACATATACTCTAAATTTCCTATGTGAGTTACCCTTATTAGGTGTTACTTTTTTTGTGTGTGCTTTAAAAACAATTATTGGGATTTATTAACCTTAAAACAGTTTTTTAAACTTTTCTGTGTCATCAGCAGTCAAGGAAATCAGCAGGTTGTATTCGTTGTGTAGGTAACTTTTTAGTATGATTCACTTTTTTATCAGAAGCATAAAATATCCATGTCAAAAGGCAACCTCCATAAGGAGGTGCCACTCAATTTACCTAAAATGTAAATGTCATAAAAAGCAATAATTAATTTTTTTTCTGAAAGTTCTGAACGTAAATTGTACTTTGAAAACAATTTGATTTATTCTAAATAGAGTTGAACTCAATAAAAATACCTTTGAATCTTCAAACTATCTCGAAAACTAATCATAACAAAAATTTTCTTTTAACAGAGTTGTGAAGGTATTCAAAAGACCTTCAAAACAAGATGCCACTCGACCTACTTTCCCTATCTAAATAAGGGTCATTGGATGCACCTCTCCGAGGAAGTGCGTACTACAAAAAATTTGATTAGTCTGAGAGGTGCCCCCCTTTAATTAGAAATCGACGTGATCGAGCTTGTTTTAAAAATCTTACTTATTATATTCAAAAACGGCTCTGTTAAGTTTTCGTTGTTACACACTGTATATTTCACAAGTATAAAGACGAAAAGATTATTAACAAGTATAAGGTCCAATAAAATGAAAATTACCAATTTTAGTTGAGCAAAATATATAAAAAAATTATTATTAGAAAGCTGTTCCTAGATTTTCCAATATTTTCCATTCATCACAATGGGTGTAAAAATTTATTTCACAAGTAAAAGTGCTTAAACTGATATAGCCTTGCACTTTTTGCAGTATATATACGGAGAACAGAATTTGGAAAGGGGATATTTCTTAGGAGAGATTAGTTTTTGTTAAAAATATTTGTGGCTTTCTACTTCTCTATCACTATATAAAAGAGGAAACTCCTATAGAAAAGAAAAAATGATTACTTTCAATAGAAGCATGTTTTTATCTGAAAGAAATTTCTCTGAAGGAAAATTCCAATATGTTTTTTGTATTAACGAATGTTTAGTAAAGAACAAAGCCAAAAAGTTATTTTCCAAAAATAATTTTCCCTTAATCAATTATCCCTTTTCAATTCAAAGGAAATTCTTAAGATACTCGTAAAATTGACCCTTCCCGTAACATAAAGCCGTAATTTTTCAAAGAAATGAATATTTGGTCTTGCAAAGTTGTTCTAAATGGTACTAGTCAGGAGTTGATGACAAGTGTCTTTGCTCACCAGGAGTTTGATTATTTTCCGTGTAAGTGAAATTTTTATATTATTTATTTAAAAATTTCACATTGATTAGCTTTTCTGTGGTCGATACCTGTTTCATTTCATTCCTTCTATGGATATTTCGAGTACCAACTGAATGAGAAATATTATTTCCTTGTAAATCAGTGTTCTCAAGAATAGTTGTTTCGGATGGTTGTTTTCAGTTTCTGTTTGAAAAAAAATTCATTTTCTTTGATGGCGAACATCGATGTAGGAATCCCAAACCTTTTTTTTCCAAAAATTAATCGCTTTTGAAAATCCACCCTCATAATTTCTTGAATGAATTGAATGCTCTTTCTAATTATGTTATCCAGATTTGGTGCTGAAGAGGCGATAAGGCCAGTGTCTTACGCCAGTGAGGATGACAGTATTCCATGTAAGAGCAATTTCACCTGTTTTATTAACTATATTGTGTAGCAATCCTGTGAATGATATCTGAGTCAATTCCATAATGAATATTTGGAATATAAACTGAATAAGAAAAGTATTTTTGTATAATACAGTGCTCATATGAAAGTATTTGTATTGTTCAATGTTTATATGAAAGTACCTTTTTCGAGAGGATTTTTTTACAAATGTATCGTAACATATCGGTTCATTGACAGGCAAATGGAAATGTAGTCTCTAACAGAGCCACTTGTGATGTATCTGTATATTCATTGGATATACACTTTTATTTTAAACACATTATTTGTTTTCAAACTTTTATTACTTATGGATACTCTGATCCATTACATGATGAATCCAATAACACTCTCTATGATGATATAATTATAGTGATCATTTTATAATCACTATCATCCATGTCCAACAGCTTCACTTTTACAAAATACATGTTAATTAAATATCTTATAACAGAAATTATTGTTACGTTTTTACCCGTGGGTTGACCAATAGTTGACTACACTGAACAATAATCAAACTTAACTTCATTTTACTTCAAATAAAAATCTGTTTGAAAAAAAAATCTGTTTTTCCGTTAATCAGCTGTCGCATCCTTACGAACGACAACCCTCAGAAGTCAAAACTTGTGCGAGCTAAGGATTAACGAGGTCTTACCTTTTAAAGTATGATTCCTAACCAGCACTTCAACTGAACTTTCATTACTAGATAACTTCGCATACCGCACTGTAACTTCCCCTTGACTGTCTCGAAGTGCGAATAATTGGCGCTTATATTTGGCAATCGAAGGCCCTGAAACATTCTTTGGAATTTCATCGAAGACGGTAGCACTATTCTCACTACATCTAGAGCGACAACAAACATCGTACATTGCACGCTCATAGCTACGGCACAATTGGTTTATGGCTACCAGAACTGGTTTTTTCTTGCTTACTAAGAAATATTACAGAGATATATGTATAATAACGCACCTAATTTGCATCTGCATATGTAATTTACTCTACTTAATTTGCTAATCACTTCTAGATATATGTAGGCACTTCATAACGCGACAGTTTGTGGCTCACCCCTATGCAGACACGACAGCTTCTCAACAAGGTCCGTTACTTCATTTGGTGAGTGATCTTCAAAGTCAGCTGTCCTGAATAGGGATCTGTCAAACACTGATCGGGGCAGGCTCAGAGCATATGTTACCAAGAACTGAGTTTCTTTGTGAAAAATAATCTATTTCAAGAATAATGTCAAATGCACATCAGTTTGCGACTACCTTCGTCAGGGAGGTGTGCTACGCAAATGTCTGGTTTGAGAAGCAGGTCTACTTGAACAAATTTTAGGAAGGCGCGGTGACTAGGAGACGCTCGCCTGATTCGGTTTCAAAGTAACCTTCCATTATGGAAGCATCTTCATGTCAGGTATATCTGACCCCATGCAGGAGATTTTTGCTTTTGAAGTGTTTGCTTAAGCAAATTTCGACTCTGTTGCTCAATGAGATGGTTGCTAGGCTAACTCATCAGATACCCTGTTCTTCAGAAGGCGATGAATCGCTTTCTGGCTGCGCTATCTAGCCTCCTAGGTTTGTTGACGCTAGCTTTCAGTTGTTGAAGAACCGAGAAGTTTTTCTTTTTATCTTTTATTACAGTGTCAACTGTTAGTCAATCTCCATTTCTCTATCGTCTACGGGTCAGATACTTTGTTTACTCCATGGTTCATTGAGGAATCTCTGTACGGTTCTGTTAGTGACACTGAGAGTGCTCAGAATTATACATTTTTTCGACAAGAATAAACACTTTTTGTGACACTTCTCGACGACACCCCTCCTTAAAGGTGTATTCTATTTACCCCCTTCTGCAGGGCGTTACATAAAGAGATATTCAGACAGCTTATTGTCTCTCTTTGAAATTCAAAATATGAGCTGATAGTCAGTCTGGATAAAAAATAGGCTGGTATGTTATCAAAGTCACAAAAATTTGTATTTGTTAAACTCTCATGTTTTGTATTGGTCAGTGAACATAAATTCTTCGTTGTCCTCTCCAACGATATCAAAACCTGGGTACACATCTCAAGACCTGTGTTATTCTGAGAATAACTTCGAGTGAACGAGTGTTTGTGAAATCATTCTGGCGATCACTTGAAGAACGATCTCAGGTACTAAATCATCTGATTTCTGTAATACCGTGTTTTTTGGTAAATGTTGATGAAGAAAGTCTATAATAGGTAAGTACACACCGATCAACAACAACATATTGATAACATGTTGACATTGGGGTTATCAATGTGTATCACGTCAACTAACATGGAATAAACTTGGAAATAGTGAAGTGAAGTAAAGTGAATTTCATTCAGGTAAACATAATCTACGATATGAAGTCCAAATTAAAACTAGATAACTTGAGAAACTAGAAAAAAAAGAACTAACTAAAACTGGAAATTGTGTGTCCATGCCTAAGCAATGCTTGTGTTTCAGTTATCAACGTGAATTACATTGATTATTTACAAACTGAGTGGTGAGTAGAAAGAAGGAAAAAAAACAAAGTGAAATTCATTGTGAGGGAGAGAGAATATGATTATGTATTGTATTTTGTGTTTCTTATCATTATTCGACTTTGTATACGGTTTGAGTCTGTTGTAATTTTGGTTCACATATTCCTTCAGTTTTGGACTAAAGTATGATATAAATGTCTGTGTTTGTGTTAGTCTACAGAGGGGAACATTTGTTTTCTGCTAAGATTCAGTACCTGTGTTTTGAGTATGACTTATCTGAGACATGAAGGTATTTTGCATCTATATTAAGCATTGATAGGTATATAGTTGTCTTACATCAAATAAGCCAGTTTCTTTGTGAAGGTCTTCAGTTGAGTACCTTCTATATTATTTTTAATATGGTATTTAGCATGACCTCTAGAACGTGTAGTGTAATAATGTTTTACAGAGACCATTTAGTGATACATTGCCTCAATGAAGATTCAGCGAGTGAATTGTAAGTACTACTCTACTGAAAATATCTTTTAACAATTTGAAAAATAAGGCTAGTCTTCTCGAGTCAGTGTAAGAGAATTTTGTGCTTGGAAAAATTCTGTTTTTATCGCTTAGGACTCTATTGAATGGTGAGTCTTTCAGAATTGCGATTGGATTTCAACTTGGTACATCATTTATTAAAAAATGCGTTAATTTCAGCACAAAAACTTCTTCGATTTTGGAAACCAAGATACAAATTGATACGACGGAACACGGCCAGATAATATGACACTTCTTTCATAAAAAAAAAAACGGTAAATCAGTTTTTTAGGACTTCATTTTTGGGATTACGAGTACATTAGCAACTTGCCATTTTCCTGACAATTCTGCAAAAGCCTGTGCTGCTGTCATATACTACAAAAATATCAGAATTTGGGGAATTATTATATCTTTTGCCACAGTAGCTATTGAAACCTTTGGTATTTTTGATTCCAAAGCAGTATCGTTCATTAATGAAATTGAAAAATTAAAAAAAAAACCAATGAATCCCACGATTCAAGAGCCACATCTTTTCTGGTACTTTGGGTGATTCTAGAGAACTTGATTGAATCTACATGTTTCCTGAAAACCAAATTCACAAAGAAAACTTTAAAGGAAATATCAAATCACTTCATTGAATTTAAACGAAAGCAAATGGAAAAATTACTTTCTTCAAAGGAATAGACGTTATAAAATCTGGGATGAGCTCAAAACACCATAATTTCATCCTAGATTATAGGAAAGTGTATAAAATAATTTCAGGCCTGACATCAACTAGTTAATGAATACTCGTCAACATCTGGCGGCATAAAATGAAAGACATTTGTTGCCTGTTGCTTATATTCATGTTTTCCATTTCACATGGAAAACATCGTTCAGTCTAAACGGTGTTGGCAACAAGTGGTGTCGCTAGTTAGTCAGCAAACACGATATGAACTGAAGAGCTGGTGAAAGAGCTAACTGAAAAGTTGACAGCTGCTTTCGCAATGTGGGACATTGAA
Source organism: Leptinotarsa undecemlineata (assembly GCA_015342065.1). Classification (NCBI taxonomy): domain Eukaryota; kingdom Metazoa; phylum Arthropoda; class Insecta; order Coleoptera; family Chrysomelidae; genus Leptinotarsa; species Leptinotarsa undecemlineata. The sequence continues at coordinate 7,933 of WOGP01007693.1, forward strand.
ATTGCGAAACGAGATACCATCGTTCTAAAGTGAATCGCATATTGACTTGTCCTATTTGTTGAAAATTGTCCCTAACACCATATTCATTTTCGATTTTGGGCATGGCTAGCAATATTGATGGAAGCAGCCCAAGCACCAGCAGTATTGAGTTCATTTTCCAGGCAAGTGGTTGTGGTTACTGTTAAAAAATATATATCCGGATACAAATTGCTGAGTCCAACAAATATTTTGCCAACGTCCATCAATATGTTGCCAACACCTTGTTTACCGGTTTGTACTTACCTTATGGAAGAACAAATGAAATGAAACGTGAATTTGATGTTGAAGTTTTTGAAAGTATCTTAAACAATGGAACTAAAACATTCAGTTGAGCCAGTCAAAACAGAAGTATAGTTTGTCAAATCTAAGAAGCGACTTCGAAGTTTAGGCCTAGGACCTCCCCTAAGATGGGCATTCGTTAGGAGACTGTGTGTGAAAGAGAGATATATAATTCTCAAGTATCTTTCTAGTTTTAACAAGCAGTAGTGTGAAAATGATCAAGATAAATGCTAAAAACTGACAGAAAACGAAAAATATTACAAAGCAACTGACTTCACGACGTTTCGTTTGTTAGTATTCACAATAAACTTCGATACTAATACCGTTACTAAATATAATATTTCCACCAAAATCCTAATTCAACTGCAGCAGAGTCCGAGAGTTGCATTCGTATAATATAGTCGTGTTGTGGTCTGCCCATTTGAATTGGTATCTTTTTATGGCGCTCCTATCTTATCTTCATGCAAAGTGGACACGCAGTCAAACCATCAAGTGGAGCTCCCGTTCTGTGGCAGAAGTGGGTGACAAATTTAGTGCCAGCAAAAACGGACTTTTTTATTTTTGATAAAAATGCGAATATCTGGACTGTCAAGCCTCGCTTATTACATTTGCTGAGGTGCATATTTAAACAGCTCATTATCGGGCTGGCTTTTAGGCCACTTAAAAATGCGAATTATTGTTTCCCTGAATTTCAGCCTCTTTCTGTTTTCGATCTTTGATAAAAAAAACACAGAATAATTGTGTACGGTAAATGACTTCACATTCCAAATCGAATCGTTAATGCAAAAAATATTCTTCTTTTTCTTCCGCATAGGTTGAATACAATACTTCAATACTAGAAAGACTTTCTATTTTTTGAGATTTCTGAAGTTTTAACTTCATAACGAAGATCTTAAAAAACGGAAAAACGGATTTGATGGTAGAATTTTCTTTTTCACATATGTGATATATTTGCCTTAATTTGAAGGAAATAAGAACAATAAAAATGATATAAGAAGTGTCTAACACAAGCCTTTATTTTCATCTAACTGTAAAAAACAGAAACAGTTTGAAATATAAAAAATTACCTCGAATCCGCACAAGTATGCTGCCTTATACAGTGTGTCATAAAAATATAAGAACATATATTACAATTTTTGGGAAAAAAGTTTTTGGCTTTCTACTACTCCATTTCGATACTCATGTGAATGGTATCTGCCTGGGATTAAAACAAATAGATGAATGTATGTCATTACGATGTCATCGATGACATAAGCAGATCAAGCTTATTCCGTGACATAAAACATCGTAATTTATGAAAGGATTGTGTGTATTTTCTATAATGTTATCCAATTTGGTACTGACGAGCCTTGGACAAGTGTCTTAAGATGAAACATATATGTATACCAGTGAGGATGGCAGTGTTCCATGTAAGTGCGATTTGTTATTATTCATTTAAAGTAGAACTCATGTGAATGACATCTGATTTTTATTCAACAACGAATGTTTGAAATACAAACTCAGTAGAGAAAAGTATCTTCTGTATAATTCAGTGTTCATATAGAAGTATTTGTTTCGAGAGAATTTTTTGCTTTCATGTAATTCAATGTTTATATGAAAGAAGCTGTTTCAGGAGAACTTTCTTTCAGTTTGTGTCTGAAAGTTACTTGTTTGCATAATCTACACATCCATGTACAGAGTTATTTCTTTTCAAATTGATTACTTCCTTTCTTTCTTTGGAAGATTTCCTTATACTTTTTTGTATCAAGATGGAGTAGTAGAAAGTTAAAAACTTCCTTTCCCAAAAATGATCTCTCACTTCTGCCAAATAGTGAACAAGTGTATATACATTGTTCCATTCATATGTCCCTGAAAAAAGTATGGACCAATTACATATTCTCCAATAATGCCTTCCCAGACATTTATCGACTACCTATGTTGATAGTTCACCTGTCTCAATAAGTGGGGAATTTCTGTCGAATAATAATGGTGATTAAGTCGATTCACAAATGTATTTTTACGAAATGTCGATTTATCCGACCATAAAATGTTATTGAAAAATATTCATTTCGACGAATTTTTCCCATGGCCAAATTGCAAAATCTCACTCTTTTCTCAAAATTGGCATACAGTAGTATGAGATGAATGAAAGCGATGTTTCTTCAAAACTCGTTGCACTGATCTCTCACTTATATCCACTATTTCACCAATTTGTCGTTGATTCCTACTAGGATCTTCTTCAACAGCAAGAAGAACTTGCAATTCATTATGTTCATTAGTAGCTGGTTTGATGCGCTCATGTTTAGAATAATTGATACATCCAATTTCAACAAATTGTGTTATTTTATCCGCTGAAGGTTGTTTCAGACCGAAAAAATATAACACAAATTTCGAGAGAATTGAAACTATTGTAATTATTCAAGAACGAACATTTTGCGGTGTGATTCAAATCTTGTTTATCTAGTAACAGGTAATTTTAGGCATGGGGCAATATTTTAAGCAGAGGCTTGGACAAAAACCATGCATCAAAAGTAGAAATTGCACGGTATTCTATTTAACGAATAAATGTGTTATAAACATAACATATATCTCGGTCACAGCCGTCACATATGGATTTCACAGTAAAAAAATCATTCATAAAAAAATAAGAAAAACTATAGGACACGCAATATTGTACAAAATTGAAATAAGATATCTTTAATACATTCTTATCAGTCGTCTAATGGATTACGCTTTGAAAACAGGCTTTCATCGAGTTTATGGCGTAGAAATATTGATAGAAATAAGAGAAATTATTGATCCAAGCCATAGGGAATACTTGATGAAATTTGTCGACGTTTTATTGGCGCTCTTTATGGATCAATAATATACAGGGTGTTCCATTTAAAATAAGGAAGATTCTGCTAGTTTTTATTTACAATATGTGGCAAGCGGTTTTTCATACCCTGCATATCACAGGTAGATTTCAGATATATTGTTTGAGAAAGTTACCAATGTAGGACATTTGACCAAAATAAAATTCAATTGGACTTGGCACAACTTCAACTAATTTCAAATATTCTGAGTGAAGAAAAAAAAACCTGTCATGCTAGATATCTCGAAAACCGTCAATATTTTCGAAGTGAAGATATATATAAAGTGTTTTTATTTTCTATGTAGAAACCGAAAAAACGATAAAAAATATAGGTTGCCACTCGAAAAAACACATAATAAATTGAACACCCTGTTTTACCGCCAATATTTTCATTTTGTCGAGCTCGTGCAATGAGGTAATATTATCGAAATTCAGATTCCTATCTGTTTCCTAAATAGAGAAATGAAACACCGCGACTCTGTTGCAGGACCCTGTATATTCACATGTCTTTCTAAGAACGTATCTCA
>WOGP01007694.1:0-11610 GCA_015342065.1 Leptinotarsa undecemlineata
GTTCATTTCTATAGCGATGAAAGTAGGAAAATTTTGATAATTTATTTGTTATCAATTATATTTAATATTATTTCATGATCTACATTGAGGAGATACTTTTTGAATATATTTTTTATAAGTGGTATCGAGTTGACTTTCATTAGCTTTTTTTATGCATATCGCCTAGAAAGTTATAGAATTTTTTTGCTAAAAAACTGAAACAACGTTGTCCCACCTACTTTTTGGTGGCTGTATTTGTACAAACATTTTTTGTTTGTTTCTTGTGGTATAAATATGCTCTAACTGTTGAAGGGTGTATTTATTATTACTTATGAAGTTGTATATGTCATGTAAATATAACTTTCTGACGCTGAGGATAGCTGCATCCTCGAAAAGCTATTTTTTTTTGGTAATTTATTTACAAATTTACAGCTAAGGATATCATATCGCAGACGTGACTCCACAAGAGCATAATATAGAGTTTTGAGGGAACGAATATCTAATATTCTATTAAAGCATTTGAATCTATACAACAATGGTCTTAGACCTTTAGTTACTTCATCGATATGATGATTACATCTCAAATGACAATCTACTGTAAATCCCTGATCAGACACTCTCTGCTTGTTTGATGGCAATCTGTTGATTGGTTTTTCCCAGTGTGAGTTCATTAAACTTAGGTAAGTTAGTTCTGTAACTTGAGAAAGGTATATACAAAGTTTCGTCAAAATTTACGATAAGCAACTTATGGTCAAACCAATTGATAATATTCAACAGATCGTTTTCCATTTTCACTTTCAGACTCTCGCAAGTTTCTGCAGTGTATAGAATGGCAGTGTCTACAGCGAAGCTCACAATTTGACCTGCAGTTTCATGAATGGTGAGTAGACTATTTATATATAATGAAATAAGTAGTGGCCCTAGCACTATACCTTGTGGTACTCCATATTTTATAAATTTCTCTTCGCTGATTCCATTTCCTATTTTTACATACTGTTTGCGGCAACTCAGATAGTCTCAAAATATTTCATTTGCCACAGCTCGTATAGGTGTAATAGTCAGGTAAATCTAATAATTTAAATATTTATTCAACAAGCTATATAGTATACTATAAGGTATTGGTCCACCATCGTTATTCATAATATTGTTATGTTTACTTATTTCTACACTCTCATAGGCATCTGGATGCCTGTTGTTGTTAACTTGTCAAACTAATCTTAATGACCTAAAGTCTATGGAACAGTTTTGCTGTAAAATATGATGGGCGACTGCTGATTTTTCTGGTCTTCCATATTTAAGTTGTGCTAAGTGTGCTAAAATTCGTGGCTTCGTGTCTGTACGCCCGAAGAAGCCGTTGTATGGCGAAACACGTGTTGAGTTTTTGGAAAAGTATTCAGTGAAAATCTTACAATAAAGTGTTCTTGAATACGTTCCTTACCATATATTGTGTTCAACTTTCTGTTCGAGTGTTCACTTTTGAAAAACTGAAATGATAGAATTCCGTATCCAAAAATTTTAGTGTGAAAATTGTTTTTTCTTGTCATGCCAAAAGTATGCCTATGTCTCAAAGGTCGAACATAAATCTCGATTGAAATCAACTTTTAGTGTTTGAGTTAACACTCTCGTATAATTTTTTTCTTGGGCTCATCATTTTCAGTCCTCGGACAGATTGTCGAATGCCGATCTACAATTCACTTTTATTTCAGCATAAATAAGGTTTTTTAATGCATTATTTTACGGCATGCTGTCCATTTCAGAACCGGTTAACTGAACTAATAAATAGTCGTTCGAACACTTCGACGTATATTAAGACCCAAGTGTCCCAATTTGGTTAGACGAGATATTGAAATGGCATTTTATTCTCATAATAGTCGACTCTGACACTAAATTGCTCACGAGTTATTTTAATTCCACGAATACTAATGAAAATCAATTCACATTCAAATGACAAATAGTCATGATTGCAATAAATATAAAGGAAAATACTGAGGTGATTTAAGAAAATGATAAAAAACACAGGATCTACCGCATCAACAACTTTACTGAGTTTGTAGATCGTCTGATTGTAGCAGCCATATAATTGAAATTTATTGGTACTGCTGTAATAGGTATGCAGTTGTTACATTCTAGCGCTTACAACTATCTGCAAGCTGCCAATTAAAAATTCAAGATTAACATGCCACGAATAAAAAAGGAAAGGAAGTGTCCAAATAATGTTGAATTATGTCAACAGAATATCTATACTTTCATTTGTTTCTGTCATAATGTCGTACCATCCTGTAACCAATAATAACGACTTTTGTTGAAAGTACAATGACAACTATACTCATATTGTTATAATGTGTACCTATCTAACATTAAACAATACAAAACCAGAGAATATCCCAAATCTTAAAAGTGATTCAGTAGATCCGTGAAAGTTTCAATTTTTCGTTAACTCTCAAAATATCAATATGAATTTCACGATGCAAATACTAAGTAACATATTCATCCTATCCGCTCGAATAAATATCGTCACATTATATGTGATCAATTTTTCAATTTTATTATAATTGTTTCAAAATATCTTTATAGGACGAAAATGCAGTATTATTAGTTACAAATAAAAGTGGTAAAAACATAAAAAGCTTCATTTCCCATTATTCAAACAGTAAAATATGTTTGATAAGCTATCCTTTAAAGATAAAAATATGCCATCGCTGATATTTCTGTAGACCTATGAGAGAAGAACAATATTCATTGAATTATTATATCTCAATTGGATTAGGAACCGTTCTTGATAAAAAGTCCTATGCTTCGTAGATTAGCACCGCTGATTCACTTTGTCAATGTCAAAAACCGTATATGAAAATCATTTCGGTTTTGATTTTATCGCATTCAAACAGACAGGCGCAGCTAGAGGACTGATTTTATACATCAGTTATATTCAGAACTGATCCTTGAGAAGAAAACTGTTTTATTTTCAAAATGTTGAAAAAATGGACAAGAATGAAAAATAAATATGAAAATCCAAAAATAACAATTTGTTAAGAGATCAAATTGTTGTTACTTGAAATGAAAAAGTGGATTGAACAATGATAATCAGCAAACATGAAAATTAAATAATGAACATAAATGCAAAAAAATTTAATGAAAAATGAATATTTCAAACCTAGTTACTTCACGACGTTTCAATTGTTGATATGCACAATCGTCCACTCAACTGGCCCATTTCTGATACTCCGAGACTATACAGGGTGTTTCAAATTCGATTCTCCCCACAGGGATCTTGGAAACTATGAGAGATACGGAGATGGCTACTTTGGGGCAAAGTTGCGCATATACCGGAATGACAATATGCCGTTGAGAAATTTTTGAAATTCCAAGGATGTACGGAGATATCCGGAAAAAACCGAAATTTCGAAAAATGGTTTTTATTTTTTCTGGCTATTTTCGGATGATACGAAAATAAATTGAACTTCCACATTGTCACTTTTTCCCTGTTACATAATGGTGCATTCAGATTTGCTATTCGACGTTTCGTCTTCCGGCCACCGTGGTCAACTTTATTTTTTCTTATGGGCCCTACATTAGATATTTTCTGTTTTGAATAGACCCAGATCTTACCTTGTCAATGATGTATCATAAGTTATCATTATTTTTCGAAAAATTGGAGATATTGAAAAAAATTTATTCCAATCGTAATAGGCTATATTTCACTTTCAAATTGTTACACTCAATGGCATTTTATTATTGTTCAAGTCATTGAATTTTTGGCGATTACTGGTTTTCACGAATGAAGAAAAAAGAGATATGATACAAATTCAATACAAATACGATAGAAACAGTGTTAGGACATCGAAAATGTATTTAAACTTGTATTCCGAAAGACGACAATAAAATCGAATTATGTCCAAGTTATTGGATCAAAATCTCACAGAGTTTGGTTCATTTGAAAAGTCGAGGAAAAAAATACCAAGAGAGAATAGACGAGGAGACTGAAGAAAATTTGATAATTCAGGTAGATATGTATGAGGTGAGTTAGACATTGTGTCCTCACTCAATAAAAATAGAACTTTGAACAAATAACAATAATTAACTAAAATGTAATGATGAAAGTTAATAACAGCAAATGCTCAAAATCATGGCCTTGTTCATGATAACACAAATGTACACTTCTTTGAATATTATTCACTGCATGATTAATTTCCCTCCCCCTCAATCATCCGAACTCTCTAACAATGCTGTGTTGAAGGTCCTCAAAATTTTGATATTCCCTCTGACCATAAACTCTATTTTTCAATATTCCCCGTAAGAAAGTATCCATAACTCTCAAGTCGGAAGACCTTGCTGGCTACCTCAACGGTCCATTATTCCCTATCCATTCATTACCAAACCTTTTAGTCAGGTAATTAGATACCCATCTGGTAGTGTACGATGGAGCACCATCATGTTGAAACCAGGTGTTGTTATAGTTAGCCAAAGGTAGATCATCCATATAGTCTTCGAAAATCGACATTAAAACATGTAAAAGTTTCCTCCATTCAGAATTCTGTCAACCAAATGAGGACCCAAAATTTTATGTTTGTAAATTCCAGCCAACAAGTTAATACGAAATCACACTTAAGGTCGAATTTGTCGAAAATGCCTGGGGTATTTACGCTTCAAATGTGTTCGTTATTTCGGTTAAATATCCCTCAATTCGTAAAAGTGCTTTCCACTGTCCAAATTACATTTTCAAGGAAAACAGGAAAATCAGGTTTTCTTATTAGCCTCTTACAAAATTATAACCGCCTTTCAGGATTATCTAAATGCAATTTTTGAGATATGTGTATTTTCTAACATTTCAAACCGCTTTTTTTTAGATGTCTACAAGCACTTATATAACAAATATTCATATCGGAGACAATTTGACGTGTAGATTTCCCCGGGTTCATGTTTATCTTCAGATTATCAATTTCTCTTGAAAAGCAATGTCTAACTCACCTCATACATACCTCATTTATCAAATTTTCTTTAGTTTCCTGGCCCATTCTCTCCCCGTATTTTTTCAACGGCTGTTTCAAAAGAATCAAACTTGGTGAGATTTAGATCCAATAACTTGAACATAGTTCGATGTGGTTGTCGTCTTTCGGGATACAAGTTCAAATACATTTCCAATGTCCTAACACTGTTTTTATCATATTTGTAATAAATTTGTATCATTTCCCTTTTTTCTTCATTTGTGAAACCCTTTCTTGCCAAAAATTCAATGACTTGTACAATGACACGAACGAATTGGAAGTCAAATTCAAAAACATCAAAGTCAAAGCCTATTATGATAAGAATTTTTTTTTAATATCTCCAATTTTTGGAAAAAAAAATTATAACTTATGATACATCATTGAAAAGGTGAAATCTAATTCTATTGAAAACAGAAAGAATGCAATGTAGCGCCTATAAGAAAAAATAGCAAAACTGAAAACACCATTGTGTGGCAATGTGAAAGTGTAATTTATATTCGAATCATTCGAAAAATGCAGCTAGAAAAAATTAAATCCATTTTCCTTTTTTTGCATTTCTGTTTTTCCGGATACCTCCAGATATACTCGGAATTTCAAAACTTTCCCAACGGCATGTTGTTAGTCAGGTTAGATATAGATGATAATTTCATTTTTCTACTTTCAGTTTTCTTGACCCATACTCAAATGGCAGAATGCGTCTTTGTAAACGTATACGGCCTCTGTGATTGATTTCAGTGTTTTTTTCGTCCTCACCAATACGGATTTTGAACGACCCCTAAGTTTGACAGAATTTGTCTCTCACGTTATTTTTTTAAGGCATGAGATACTATGTACCAATATGTTTTGGCATAATCACAGTAGTGGAATAGCAAAGTGAGCTCCTCCGAAATTGGGAACAATAATTCGAACGAAAAACCTTCAAAAGTTGTTAAACTTGTGAAGCTTCGTATAATGAGATATTTACGCATCTTTGCTTTTGGTCATACCTTGAGGTTGCTACGTTTACCTGATTTGTAACCCAAATTTCACAAGTAATATTGATAGTTCAGAGCATCGGCAATAATTTGTTGCACATTAGAAGTGCGCCATGGCATACACCTGCCTATTCCTCGAGCTTCACCTCAACACCACTCGAATTGAACTTTTTGAAATCCCGAACGGCGTCCTTGTAGAATATATTTACTGAGACAGTTTTCCAAATGAATATAATTTACAAAAATTAACATCCAGCATGAATCGCTACTTTTGTATATAGGCATCGTCCTGAACCATTGAAGCAGAGCTTGCTCTTCTACGTAAAAAATATGAAGAATATTAATTTCTTGTCAACGGGCAGTATATATTCATTACTATGACATGAGTGAACCAGTTATAAAAATTTCATCAGTTGGGACTACCATTGTCTAATAAGATTTGAAATCTTTGGAAGAACATATAAAATTAAAAATGTGTTATGAATAGCTGAAAATAACAATTACATTGAGCAATAAACTTAGAAATAAAATTACAATGAAATAAAAATGAGCTAACTAACTCTAACTAAGAAACTTGATTTGATAAATTTCAGAATAGAAAAGTACTGGTTTGGGACTGTTTAGATTTCATAACAAACTACAACCATTGACAACTACTCTTATTATTCACTTATTTTATCTACCTATATTTTTGATCTCGAAGCATACTAGTATCAAATTCAAATCAAAGTTTTTACTTTCGTACCCAGTTTTCTCTGACCTTTTGCATACATTCTTTTGAGTACTTATGTTAATCTTCGACGGTGTTTTCTTGTTCTTAGAAAATTAATATCATGATCTCTTTTATATTATTACGCCCATGAATTTGTCCATGATCACTTAACAAAATAACCTACCCACTTGACCATGAACAATTCAAATGGGGTCAAATAAGGTTCACACGACGATTATAGAAGTAAACGCGAATTTAATAGTTCAAATTCCCTAATAGCCCTATTGTTTTTCCGTAATTGACTGTAATTTAAACGAATTAGACAATCAATCAGAAACTATTAATTTCATCTGAACAATGAGCAGGTTGTTTTATATTCTATGACCGGATGTTTCTTGAAGCTTTTAACAGGTTCTTTCAGGTTCATGTTTGAATGAACCTCCCATTTGCATATATTTATAATTATAGCACAACTAACATCATATATGGTATGAAGATGAATCGTTATACCGAGTTGCCTTGCCCATACAATTTACGTTTACCTTTAATTCATTATTTATTAAAATGATGATATATGTGCACATCTGAACTTTTTATGCATTATTATAAGTCTGTATCAAATTTCTACGCATGTTGAGGTTTTTTGTGCCCATTAAATGCGATTATCTCCAGAGATAACAAAAAATATCTTTATTTTTTCTTCGTAGCGCAGTCTAATCTATATGGGCCGTAGGGGACAGATTAAAAGATTAAGATAGGTAAAACTTATCAGGAGCAATTAAGAGTGTGTTACAAGTTTAATTACAGTGTTGAGACAGGTAAAAATAGGGCACGTCTGTCTATCTAGTTAAATTGAAATATAGAGAAATACAGGCAGAGAAATAGTCTGATCACATAATGCTCATTTTGTACTCACTAATATACTGAATGAAACTAGTGAATTGGCGTTAGAGGTAGTGTTACCAAGTCACGATTCGAAGGTCATGGGTTCGACGTCAACTTTGATCATATAATAAACTCTCGAGAATTTCAACCAACTATTGCGAAGAGTTTCATGCATTGCTTCAGATAATATGATACTTCTGTTGATTTTGAAAATTTTTTCTTTCACTTCTTGCTGTCAAAGGAAACCACCATGTATGGTATCCGGTATCTGGTCTAAATCAAGCTGCCAAGTAAATATGATAACCAATTCATGTATCAGCTCCCTCCAGGGGAGGAATTGGCAGCTCGGGGGACCCGAGCTGTATCCGTCCCTTCCTCAACCAATCTTGGATCTGAACCGTTCATTATTACCTTCCTGTCGATCTGTCTTGATCAACTCTACTCTTCAGACTTCGACGCTATTAGGCTCACGAGGGTTAGAATTCTCTCATTCTTCATTCTCCCTCTCACTTGTGAGGAGTGAATATCGTTAATGAATTTGAAATCCGAAGTGGAAACCACCGTGCTGAAGGGATGAATGGTTCAGTCATAAATGACTCTCGGACGATGTCCTCCGTAAATATGGTCAGTAACGATTGTATTACCGACCCCAACGCAGTACGGAAGCACTGTTGCGTTACTTAAGAATCTACACTACTCGTGGGAAAAAAATTAATAAAGGAAAAATAACAATTGAGAATGAAGAGAATAAAACGAAAAACTGAGCAACAGATGAGACTGAAATATTTATTACGATACCCCAAAAAGATCAGGACACCACCGAGAGCACGAACAAACTCACTTCCCGAAGTGAGCACCAAGTGAAAGACATTGATAGATGACATCTTCAACGCTGCTGACTGTTTAGACGATACCTAACAAGACGCCTTCAGGAATATCATGGACCGAATTACCAAACACGCCATGAAATTGGAAAAACTCCTGAATGAAATGTATTATCTCAGGAAAAAGCTGACTGATCTGGCCGGAGAGTTGACGCTGCAGCTTGAAAAACTACAGAGGGTGGAAACACACAATAGATTTTTTAATAAAGATTATGGCGCGTTCAAGATAATTACTGATGATAATTGAAAGGATGGAATCAATCACTCTACCAAGGCAATATATGGGAGACGGTAGGTGAGTATACCTGGATACTGGCAAAGACATATCATCACTATAGGAGATAGTATCAGATAGAATAGAACGATTAAAATGGAAAAAGGGGTTGATAAACCAGAAGATGGTTGAGAAAAAGGTCGCAATGATGGTACAGCTTGACTTTCCAAACCTAATGAACTGAAATAATAATGTGTAGAATGTTGGAGTGTCTTTTCGCAGACAGACATGAATGCAGATGTAGGTGGTAATGTACAGAACACAGATAAATCTGGTAAACAGGCCAAAAGTAATCAAGATGCGCTACTCGTCAATATTCCCAATACTAGCTACGCAAATCTTTTGAAGTGGACCCCAGCGAAATTGGTGTAGAAATCTCAGACCTAAGGAAAACTAAAAGTTAAGATCTATTTCTCATAGTACAGGAAAACCCAGAAAAACTCGAAGTTGAAGGACATGCTACAGGTAAAAATATCCGCAGTCTCCACAATTTTAGTAAGGACTAAAATTTTGGATGAAATTACAACTACCGAAGAGATAAAAAAGCCATTTTGTATGCCATTTCGATGGATCCGAGTAACATAGAGAGGTTCGTGTCTTTAGACATAGCATGAGAAACAAACATAATACGACATTGTTACTGGCGAAAAAAAAGGCACTAAAACTAATAGACGAAGGAAAGGTGAAAATTGGATGGATAACATGCAGAATCCTGGAAACGAGAAAAGACTCAAAAATGCTACAGATGCTGGGGACACGGTCACTTCAGAGCTAAGTGTGATGGACCCGACCAAGGGTCTCTATGTCTCTGATACGGTGAAGTAGAGCATCAAACTATTAAGTGTGAAATGAGGCATTCTGTGTCCTCTGCGAGAGGCGCGGTCACCAGTCTTGCAGCTACAAATGCCCATCAAAAAAAGGTAAAAAAAACCCAAAGTACCTACTGCAAGCACTAATGGGGAGAAACAGAAGGAATCCCGACCACCAGAACAAAATCAAGGAAAAGATTGAATTCCTACAGAGCAATGCCTTCAGATGACGTCCATCTCATGATCTGGCCGTAGCTATGGCAAAAAGGGAAGGGGTTGGTATAATTCTTATGAATGAACCTTAAAGAAACATTATTACAGACAGGCTCGAATAGTGATATGATGAAGACATAAATACTGCTATTAAAATACTGGAGAGAAATACAAACAGAATAAGACTCTCCTTGTAGGCGATTTCAATGTGAAGTCCCCTCAGTGGGGATTGGACGGTAAAAACAGTTGGGGCCATGTGGTCACGAAATAGATTTAATTCAATTTTCAAACACATTTGCAATGAAGTATGAGAATTGAGAAAAATGGGATACTAAAGTCTGCTTTACACAAACCGCCAAAAATGCAGAAGCAGCAAGCAATTTGTATCGAGAGGAGTCTAATAATACCATAAATGATATTGAAGGAATAATCAAACATTTAAAATTTCTGTTGTTCGCAGATGATCTTAAAATCTTCAACCCTGTCATCAACAAGCAACAAAGTGAGATTACATGAGATTTTGAAATATCATGTTGAGTGTTTATACCTCTTGTCTATAATTGGCATACATGTTCCAGCCAGAGTAACTCGAAACACTCAGAGGTTTGTAATTGATTTCCATAGATGCGATCATGGAAAAAACCCACCATTATTCATAATTGTGTCTAATGCTAATGACTGAGGCTCGATACGAATAATCAAGAATTCATTTCAATATGCATATTTTGAAGCAGCTGCTATAGCAGAAAAACAACTAATTTCATGCTCAAAATCCCTTTACCTCGAGTGGATGAGAAATCGCAAAAAAATGTAAAATTATCTACAATAGATATTCCGACATTTGAGGGGGACAAGAATAGGTTGGAATTTTTTGACACTTTCAATACTTTGATTCAGTCAAACATTTTTCACATCGTCAAATTACCTCCAATGGAAATTTCAGGTTCTTACAAGAATTGCTTGGAATTTTTTGACACTTCCAATACCGTGATTCTTCGAAACAGAAATTCAACCATTCCAAAATTCCTTGAAAAGGTATGTTGCTGAGGTCATATGTTCCTTAGAGGTATCCCAGATTATTATGAATAGGCATGAATCCAACTGAAAGCTATGTATGAAAATAATAAAATAAAATATCATATTGAATCATACTGAACGATATGATTTCACACACAAATTAGAATTTCTTTGGATGAGATCAAAAAGGATATAAGGCCACTCAAATCACTGGGACAACCCAATAATTCTTGGGATAATTAACTAATTTTCATTTCAGAAACAGAGTTAGATTCTGTCACGAAAAGTAAATGGCAAAAGAATTGGATACTTTGGCAACTATTAAAGTTTTTATAAATTTCTTGTAATGAAGTGCTCACTTCCCGAAGTGAGAAAACCAAACAAGATCACTGGAAAGTTTGAGAAATAAAGGATGGATGAACCTTCAAAACCGTTCAAGTTTATTTCCGAAACATTTTTGCGAGGAAAACCACCTTTCGTAACATCTTTCTACTTAAATTAGGCACGATGAAATCCAAGGACAAATGCTTGCTATAATTGTCTTGAACTAGGACACAGAGTTCAAAGGAATGCAGGTTATGTGAGAAAAACACAACACTTTATTGCTTATAATCACAAAAACTTATTCGGCACAAAAAAAATTCAAAGTCAACTAAACAGAAACGTAGTATGGAAGGTTTCACGAAATGGTTCATTAAATTATCCAGTCATAGTTTCTAATACACATTTAGATGAAGGGATAAGAAACGGTTTATTTTTCCAAAACAGTTAGACAAGAATCAGGGGATATAATTAAGTATCATGAGTTCATACAAGAAAATATAGATGGAGGCACATGACAAGGATCGGAGAGTTTAATGAGGTGGGGTACTCAGGAAACA
>WOGP01007695.1:0-11609 GCA_015342065.1 Leptinotarsa undecemlineata
GTTGATGTTGCTACCAAAGATGTGATTCGGCGAACAATTTATGGTATATAACAAAAAAATTAAGTACCAACCTTGGAAATGATTTGGTGTCTTATTGTCTTGTGGTTTCAAATATAAAAAATTGAACAATCGGATGGTCATAATGGAA
Source organism: Leptinotarsa undecemlineata (assembly GCA_015342065.1). Classification (NCBI taxonomy): domain Eukaryota; kingdom Metazoa; phylum Arthropoda; class Insecta; order Coleoptera; family Chrysomelidae; genus Leptinotarsa; species Leptinotarsa undecemlineata. Next base: position 149 of record WOGP01007695.1, read on the forward strand.
TCGACACGCATTGCTCAACTCCGACAAGAATATTTGAGAGGAATGAAAAGCTACCGAGAATCCAGCAGACATATAATCTACCTCGACGAAACTTGGTTTGACACCCAAGATGTTGTCAAATATGGCTCGGTAGACGAAACCAAGGATTGTGCTTTGAACACACCTTCTTCAAGGGGAAAACGTGTTATAATTTTGCTTGTCGATACTGAAAGTGGTTTCGTACCTAACGCTTTGCTTTTGTCGGCCAAAAATATAAAAGATTCGTCTGCCGATTATCACGAAGATATGACTGCGGCTTTATTGGAAACCTGGTTCAGTGAGCAGCTTCTACCAAATATTCCTCAACTCGGTTATTCTTATTTATAACGCTTCGTATCATTATCGGTTATTGACTTCAATACCAAGCAATAACACAAAAAAGCAGATATTGTAGATTTCATGCGAAATCATGACATAAAAATACCCGAAAAGATTCCAAAGAAAAAGGTATTACCGGCGACCATAAAACAACGTAATTTCAAAATGGGTATATTATTGATTCGATGTGTGAAACATGTGGTCATATCCTCTTACGTTTGCCTCCGTACTATTGTGTGTTCAATTCAATTGAAATTGTTTAGGCCAAATGAAAGAAAGCTTGCGGAAATGTAAACAGTCATCCACTTTGAATGCTGTAGTGGTTTACGATATAAGGCGAGTGGTGAATGAAGTAGGTAATAGTGATGTGTGGAAGAACTGTGTGACCCGCGTTATAAAAGAAGAGAACAAATATTATGTGCAACGTTCCATAAATCCGATCGTTATTCAACCCGATGATGATTTCACCTCATTCGAATATAGCGAAGGAAAAATTTTCATGGGGTGATCAATTGCTATGATTGTAAGAATAAGCAACTGAAAAACTACCACTGAAAAATAATATGCCGACGCTCATGTCGAGACGGGAATTTCTTATCTGTGCTATTCCAATTAGTATTGGAAATACTATACCATAAAATTATCGAAACTTTCGGGAATATCGAAAAAACTTTCATTTAACGATATGAATACCACGATAAAAACATTTCTACAAAAAAAAACAAATCCATATTTAAAATTTCATAATTGAGGGTGCTCCTAGTCTGATGACACCCAGTATACAAATTTAGTGATCATATTCTGATAGTTAAACAAAACTTTGAGAGATAAAATGTGAACATATTTTCAATATCAACGCGAATTAAAATGATACATGCGAATCCAACAGAGCTGGTAAGTTTTTCGCTCTTATTCACTAGTACTCGAATACAGACAAGTTTGCCACAATTGAACTGACTCCTCATCTCTTACCATTACGGGATTCCCAGGCATAGACCCTTTATACTGTTATTTTCATTTTTTTTTCAGTATAGATTAGATATAATCCGAATTGAACGAAAGTAGTTTTTGTGGAGGAAAATCAATTTTTTATCGACCTTCTTTGGATATTTTCACCATCAATAATTTCAAAAAATATGGAAATTGTAATGAAGAATATTCTACGAGTGTAAAAAGGGCAAACTCCACAGGATTTACTGGCTAATTATAAAAAAAAAATTGTATTAATAAATGACTAGTGTTTTCAGTAGGTCATACCTTTAAGAAATCGAATACAAGAATTCACAAAACTGTGCCATATACAGCGTATAAATGAAATGCATTGTGCGCTCTAAGAGCGGTGCCTGTGGGATAGTGGTGATTCACGTTTTATTTGAATCGCTGGAGATTGAATCCAATCTTAGGAAGTTCATTCCACATAAACGCAGTTTTCCAAATAGAAAAGTTCTTGAACAGTGAAGTTCGAGGTGTACTGAGTTGAACCTCAAAACAATGATCAGCTACAGTCCATCGCGTATTTCTGATATGTACCTCTCTTGGTGGAATCAAATGTGTCACATTTCCTGTGAAAGTCTCTATAGAAGAGAGACAAATCTCCAACCTGTCTTCGTTGTTTCAGACTATCAAAGTTGCAAGTGCTGTTCTCGTCTCCAATCAGGCGAATGCCTTTTTTCTGGATGAAATCTAGCAGCTTTCGGGTATGCTTAGGGGTGGAGCTCCATATATGAGAAAAATATCACAAAGAAGATCTGATCTGAGCTTTATAAAGCATTGAAATGTTTACAGTTTTCTGGTTGGGAACAGTGTTTCAAGCTTTTGAGAATTCCAGCTACATGATTGTGCCAAGACATATTGGTGTCTATTTTAACTACCAACAAACTTATCGAAGTGTAAAGTGAAATTTTCTGACTTGAAATTAGTATATCCGGTTCCGAGACATTTATCCTATCGGAGAAAACCTATGTCTGGGTTTTTGTGGCATTGAATTGAACCTGGTCACTTCCACCCAAATTCAAAATTACTTCTACATCTCCATTAGGATATATAACCGCCTGCTGTCGGTGAAGATATGCATCCGCCGTAGATCTCCTGGAATCCAAATGGAATAACGAAACAAGCGTGCTGTCGTCAGAAAATCAATATATTAGATTTGTTATTTTTCCCAATGAGTCGTTGATATACAATATAAAAAAGGTTGATGATAAAAGTAATGAGATATCCATCGATGGCCACTTGCAGGGAATGTTCTTTTAGGAAGCTGAAAGAACATTCTCTGCAAGCTGCAAGCTGCAGGGAATGTTCTGCAAGCTGCAAGCTGAAAGAAATACAAACATTATACAGCAAGCCATATCATCAAAGTTTGGCCAGCAAATCCTTTTGCTACACATGGTCGAAGGCCTTAGAAAATCAAGCGCAACAGCTCTTGACTCTTCATGTTTCTCGATGCGTTATTTCAAATATGGGTGACATACGATAGAAGGTCGCTTGTTGGTCTTTGTTTACGAAAGCTAAATCGATAATCACTTAAGATGTAGAAGCCTCTCAAATATTCAAGGATATGGTTCTTTACGGCTTTCTTCATTATTTTTGAAATCATTGATAGCAAAGCGACTGGTCTATAGTCATTTCTAAAATTTTTTTTGTCCTCTTTGGAAATGGGTTGAACGTGAGCAATCTTCCAACAAAAAAAAATAATCCCTTTCTTGTAAGACAGGTGGAAAGGTCTGCACTTTTTAAGTACATTGACGGGGACGTCATCAGGACTAGACTTCTTACTGATAATGAAGTGACTAAACGTTGTCGGAAAGTAATTTCCGGTATTGTGGATTCTAGAATGGGAATAGTGGGAGGTGCTTTCCCCATAAAGTCGACTGTAGAATGGGCGCAGATTGTTCAGCTAGTATATTTGCTTTTTCGATGGCTGTCGTCGCAGTTGAATCATCCCCTTGTGTTAGTAGTGGAATTGTGGATTTTCTAAACTTTTGATTGACAGCTTCAGCTTCCAACCAGAAGAATCAAGACCCGTTGGGATTGATAAGCAGTTTATCCCTAATTTTCTGCGACTATTGACAAACCTATTTGGTTTTCAGCACTGAGCTTTTTGCGTGACTGCGCCAGTAGGCGAGCTTTTTGTAGGCGACAGCTTGCTCGCAATTATTGTTGGACCAAGGTTCACCATTAGAAGTTCGTTTCTTCGAAAAAGGAATATATGCAACCATGGATGATAGAAATATTTTCCATGATTTCAGAAGCACAAATAGATGGATCTTTAGAGCTGAAACAAACATCTAGCCTGGGGAAATTTCGGAAATGGTCTTGAAGATCCTCCCACTCAGCAGATCTGTGCTGTCAAACTTTGCGTGGTCTAGATTGTTCCCCAACATTATTGATAAACTGATAGATGTAGCCATTAATACGTGCTGGGAAATCTTCATGAAAAATTAAAAATGGAATTTTCTGTTTTTTATCTCTTCAATTTGTAACTAACGTTACTGCAGTTACATCTTTCAAGGACATTCTCAAACTGATATAATAAACTTATTAATACTTTTCATCCATACTGTTTCATCAAAACACATTTCTTTGAACTTGTTCAGATCAATAAATATCAATAGAATGAGCAGTTATTAATAGAATCATTAATATTCGATATAATTATGAAAATTTCATCTTGAAACTCTCCTAATACATTCCGAATATTTCTATTTGAAAACTTTTCGAATGTTCTCCTATTTCTGATTCGTGAATAAAATTTCTGTAGAAATTTTAAATTTAAATTCCTGATATTTCATACCTTTTTGGCAAACGAGAATGCGGCAGTTATGAAAATATAATGCCTCATTTTCTGAATTCACTGAACATTGTACAACTAGTGATTAATTTCCGTTTCCAAAGTTAAAAAAATGGCAATTGTGAGACGCATACATGAATATTGCCGATATAGTTTCAAGCTCATTTCTCCGATAACAGTAAATTTCGTTCACTTCAGTGATCATTATGTATCGATCACTTTCAAAAATAGAAGCTGTTCGTAACATTCAAACGAGTTTCGAACGTAATAACCCCCCCCCATCTTAAATCACATCTTGAGTTTTGAACTGGGCAAATCTAATCCACGATTTGTGAATTTCAAAAATCAGTTGCGGAGTAATTGGATTCCAGAAAAAATGATTATTCGTAACTTTTCGACCACCTCTAAAGTTAGTTATCATAGGTTACACAAAGGTTGTAACTCCTAAGAGAAAGTGATTGTTCACAAAAATGAATTGTATTTGGAATCAAATTGAACCAAAGCATTTGACAAAAAAGCGCAATACTGTTTCCAATCTGAGTTAGAATTTTTCTGTGTGTGACCCGAAATTCCGGTTGTTTGCCAAAAAGATCGAGCCCCTCCACAATTTTTCAGTCCTAAAAAGGGATTGATAGGATCAGACATTCCCAGGCATGTGGATTGGCAGACCCGATCCGTTATAATGGCCTGCTTGTTCACCAGATTTAACTACTCTCGATTTTTTTCTTCGGGACTATATCAAATAAGAAGTCAATATTACGCAACTTGGACCATATGGGGATTTAATATAAGGGTTGCCTAAAATTGTGCTAGTATTATTTCAGAAATATTCCAAAATGTTGAGAATGAGTACGAAAATGGACTGTTTCACTATCAAGCAGTCCAAGGAGAACATTTTGAATATGTTCTCAAGTAATTTCAATGGACATTTGTTTGAAAAATCTGACATAGGGTGGCGGCATTACGTAATTCCTAGTCACAATTTCAAACATGAATTACTGATTATCGAATAAAAAAAAATTATTGAGTAGAGATGTGAAATATCTTTCGTACTGAATGTCACAAGACCCTACTTTCTGTTTGAAAAACAGTTTTCTGTGCTATCTCAACGGCAAGTAATGTCACACTATTGGCTTTTGTGTCAAAAAGTACTGAGAATGATACTTTTTTAACAAAAATTGTCTTTGACTTTGATGTCCCTGTTCTGAAGTCAAGAGATGGAGACTACTAAAGTCCGCACTGTATATAATGGAACACCCCTAAGAACATTAAATGTTGTCAATTGTCCTGAATTTCAAAAACTCACAAATTTTATGACGTCCAGTTGAATTGATGTTGAAAATAAAGTTTGCAGACACATAAATATCCATAAATAAACTCTAATTGACAATTTCAGATGGGAGTTTCGTTTTCGAAACGTCGAAAAATGACAAATTGGCGTTGAAACAAACCTAGCTAACAATATATACTAATAAATAAGTATTGTTATCCTTGGCTTTACGTTGAATTAGAATTAGAATTCCAATACTACAAAAAATCATTATCAGGATTTAAATCCCGAAATCTACTATTCTCAAAGTCACTCGCAAAAGGGGGGTGAAAACGTTTACGTTTATTTACACTCTTTCAGACAAATCCAATTACTTCCATCTCTACAGCCGAGGGCCATCTTTGATGTACCTTAATACTGCGAAAGATTACTTCTGTATCATAACAACTTTTTGATAGGATTAACGAATATCTCTGACGAACACAAAATGAATTCTTTGTTATTAAGTTGGAGTATCTTATTTGAGCCAAAGTGGATCGTTTTCTTGAAAGAGATTCGAGTTCGTAATTATTTGCAAGGGTAAAGTCGATGTAGTTTGTCGGAATTTACTTAACATCGCGGTGATGTTATTATCCTATGTTAATATAACGCAACAATATTAGTTGAAATGTAAGTCGACATATTTGAAAATTTGGAAATATCCTGTTCTCTGAAAATTGGGTCGAAGAATGTTTATATCAAAGGTTCCCAAACTTCTTTTTCTCATAGACCACTTTCAAAATTTTACTGGTTTCAGTGGACCCCCTGCAGCTACATTTCTACCATGTTCTCAAAACTTGACGAAAATATGGAGGTTAGTTCTAACTATGGAAATTTTCGTTGCGGCTGCGTTTCGACTACGAATAAGAAGTGAGAATTGATTGATTCATTAATTATTGATTATACTGTGAGTAGTCATTTTATTTAGGAAACTCCGCATTCGGTGTGGTGAAAATGAAATATTTATTAATATTGGTGAAGAATCACAAATTTATGCAAGATTGCAAGCATAGAGACAAGTTGTCCATTTTCTTCTTTGTACATCCGAACAAGCGATGCGGACGGCGATGGCGCTTTGCAAGTATCAACACGTTGTACTGAATATGGAATTGGCGAGTTTTTACATGTAACAGTTGCCAAGCTTCTTGAAATATTACCTACTACATTGATAGGTGAAGTCAAGCCAACATTTCAGTTCTTCACTATCGAAATCAGATAAATTTTCGTGGACCACCGCTTACGAATTGTGAATCCTCCGTTTTTGGTCACGCCAACGTAGACTCCTGTCGAGTCTGTCGTGAAACCCTGCGGGTCTATCTGGACCACTTTGGGAATTACTTGTTGATATTCATAATAATACATATTATTTTCTTCTGTCTTCATGTCCTAAATTTGAGGCTGACTAATTTCAAGATAATATGGAAAGATAATATTTCATACCAGAAACGTTTTTTTTAAAGGGATGAAACTACAGTGGTATGTTGCTTCAAAATCAGCTGATTTGGATGAATATTTCCTCCTATATTATAAACAGGAGTTTTAAACTTCATAGTATCGTTAAGATACGTGAAGAAAAACGTTCTGCTAAAAATTGTCTTTTTTGGATTCATAATCAGTCGTTGCGAATAGAATTAACATTTTCATCCCCAGAATCAAATAATTTTTGAATGGAAGTATGAAGACCTTCTGACATACAGTCAATGAGGCTACCAACTCAGAGTATTTCGATTTTAACCAACTTAAGAATAGTTACTGTGTAACTAGGCAGAGAAGTAATAGATTCAGTGCCGAAGTTAGCATTTCATTTTCAAAGCAAAGCATTGGTTACTATGAACAGTTTGAGTGAACAAATATGAAAGAGAATTCAGTGATTATCAAATTTACACCGGTACAAATCACAATAAATTAAAAAAAAGAAAGTGATTTTCATTTTCTTTCTCCCTAGCAAAAAAACTACTGAGCAAAAACTACCTAGCAAAAAAACTGTTGAGGCATTGGTCTTTTGCGGCGATTTGGAAGAAATGGACATATTTGCTGTTATTATTGCTATAATACAGTAATCTCTGATTCATTTCATCGCAATTAAAATCTCCCTCTTGATTTCTATCATATATTTTTGTCACCAAAACATACTATGAAATACTGTCATTGTGATTACTAGGTGAATATTGTGTAGACTTTGAACAGTTCGTTTAGATAGAAATTGTGAAGAATTCTGACATTATCATTTTTATTACTAGGAAGCGCAATACACTTATAAAGCCCAGCAGTCTCCCAACAAGCAATTATTGCGTATATACCGGTTGAATTAGACCAAAAAATAAGAATGAAGCTACCTTAATTCCCACCAAGCTGGAAATCAGTTAGATTGTTTGAAATATTTCCCCTGTATGGAAAAAAAAATTATTCGAAGTCAAAGGTAAAAAAATTTTGTTTTTCGAGATTTTCAGCAAAACGATAGATTTTATCATAAAGATACTGTTAAGAAAAATGAGATCATGAAATTATTTACAAAAAATGTTCCAGTACTTTTTTCCTACGAGCTTTCGTTTTTGAGATATAACGATTCAAAAAGTTGAAAATTTTGTTATCTTCCTAATATGCACGAGTACGCCACGTATATATAAGTATCTCTGTAGTTTTATATGTTTTAATATTTATTTGTTGGTCATTGTAACTTACACTTTTGAAATATACATAAGTTATAACTATAATTATAACGTCGTCGAACTTTAGTAACATCAACATCAATTGATATTTTATTTGATGAGAATATGAGAGCACTTCCAGTCAACAAAAATTTCTTATAAAACCCACAACATAAAAATTTTCTGCTGAAAATATATTTGTAAAACAAGCTAATAATGATGCTTATGTGTTGATAATTGAAACAGCAATAGAGTAATTCAATTTGACAAATACAACTATTGTTGTTGATGGAGATGTAGACTTACTCGTATTTACTCACTGCTCAAACTCCAACTGAAAAAGCAATTTTCTTCTCAAAACTAGAAAATGCTCAAAATCAATCGAAAATATATTCGTGAAAAAGTTTATTTACTTTTGCAAAGTGGCAAAATCATTAAATATTTTTACACACAATAACTGGCTATGATACGACACCGGCATTTTACAGAAGAGGTAAAATAACAGTTTTCAAAATGTTTGTAAAACAAAATTCAGTTCAAACTGCTGAAGTTTTGAAATAAAGTAATTCGACTCAACAAGAAATTATCACTAACGGCATTCGCTTTTTTCTTTCTATGTACGGAGCTCTACCAAAAGTAAAAAACGAGTACAACTTGTCTTCCTCCAATCTCAGTTGCTGCTCATCAACATCTTTTTCGGATATATTACCAAGTTCAAGTGTGGCTTGGTTATCAACCAGACCCTATAGACAGGGGTTAGAAGTTGGTCTCAACAATTCATCAGAACCAGTCCAAAATGCCCTGGAAAAACTGCTGAATACAATTTTTTGCAACTGCAGAATGGGGTGCAGTGCTAAATGTGATTGCAGAAAGAGCCGTACAGTTTTGTTTTGGCATATACACATTGTCAACGCCGGTCGTGCTCTATTATTGAATCACCAACAGTGGAGAATCCGTTCGATTCCAACGCAATGCGATACATCGTTATTAATGCAGTTTACATGTACTCAGTATGAAGAATAAGAAGAACAAGACGAACAGGAACAAGAAGATAAAGAAGAAGAATTTGAAAATTACGACTCGTACGATTAAATTTCACAATTTTTTTTAAGTTAAATTGCTTTTATCTTCTCAATCTCTGCTAATATCCATTATTTTGCAATAGTTTAAAATTGAACAGGATCACAACTCTCCCGGTCTGAATCTACTGAGGAAACTACGTTAAAAAAAGGCGCTATACTACCTAATAGGTGGCGTGGAAACGTGTGCATATTATGAAGATTACAACTTTCACTACTTTTTGAATCCTTATATCTCAAAAACTGTGGCTCGTAGAAAACAAAGTATTGATACATTTTCTGTAGATGATTTTATGGTCTACAATTTTTGTCATACAAAATTTTTATGATAAAACTTACCTTTTCGCTGAAAATCGCGAAAAACTCATTTTGTTGACCTATGACCTTGAATACAATTTATTCTATACAGGGGAAAGATGCGGAACTTTCAAATTTTATTTTTGATCTTATTTCAAACAATTTTACTGATTTTCAGCTTGGTGAAAATTTAGGTAGCTTCGAATGTCTAAATTGACCGGACTACTAATATTGAGGAAAACATCTTCAAGATAAAAGTGAAGAGCATCCCTTCTCTCTATAGGTCAGTGTATGACGGGTCCAAAAATAATAAGCATCTTTTTATGTTAGAGATCTACATCGTACTATGGCAAAACAGCAGTTGGTTTTTCGAAAATGTATTTCGGCATTCGAATAAATGCCAGTCGTGAGTTCTTCTGTCAATGTTAGTCATTTGATGGGCTTAACGTAATGATAAACTATCCAAATATTGTTTTCCCTGGTCAGCTCTCACCAACTTTACAGAAAATACCATTTAGGAGAAATGCCGATAAATTTGTTTATATTGTCTAACCTTCGAAATTTCTATTAACCCTCACAGGTGAATTAAATCGACCAATGACCATCCTCGATATAATATAAAACCAACACTGGCAGTATTCCCGTGAATGTATATCCCCAACTCAATTCCCTATGTCTACCTTCAACTAATCTCAACAAAGGAAGGTTTTAATTCAAGGGTTAAAACGGATTAAATATTTACACTGACGGAATACAAATCAAACTCTAATTTATTCTTGGGTCGATCCATTTGTAGTGACCAGCAGAAATAGTTTGACAGTGATCTAACCTATCTTCCGTTCTGTGTATTTATACGGATTCATTTCTGGCCCCAGAGAGAAGGCCCAATCGGCCCGATGTCTCCTCTGAGATATAAACGACCAGCGTGTTACGGACGTCGAGTAACAAACTATGACTCAAGCAGTTCTTGTGGCACTCTGGTGGTATCTTTTCTACGTTTTTCGACATCTCTGTTGCAATTTATGTGGTCAATCATTCCTCGCGCCAATTGGATTAGATATTGAGAGAATTTTGGTTAGTTGATGTCGCGGATCAGTACGCGTATGAAAGAATATCTTGTAATTATGGGAAAAATTATACATTTTCTCGTGTCAAATGTGGAGATTTGTGACCAATTTATAGAGCAGTCTGTCGATGCGACTCACAAACATTATTCCACCAATTGCATAATTCAATGTTTTGGTCAAACACGAAAAATTCCATCATCTTGTAAAATCAAAATGTGTACAGGGTGATTCACATAAGTTCACACAGTTTTCTTATTTTTTTAATTTAAACAAGAACCGCATCAACCACAGAGGGTTATTAGCGGGGTTCATTGCAAGTTATAATAGATATATGCATACATATATAGATATATACAAACTTATACACAAATTTCATATTTGATTGTATACATTAATTTTCTATATAAATTGTATAGTTTCCTCTACATTGTTATTCAAAGTAAGTTTTATGTTCTCACTGATACATTAGTTTTCGTTCTTCATTGTAGTAGGGGCAGAGACATATGATGTGTTCCACTGTCAATGGTGTATTGCAAAATTCTAGTTTGGGAGTTTGTTTCTTGAATAAATGTTCATGGGTTATTCTGGTGTGTCCTATCCTCAAACGAGTAATTGTGATTTGATCTCTTCTGGTTGAGTATGAGTAGTTCTGTTTGATCAATTCCGGATTTACTTTGTGGTTTGCTTTTGCCACCTTTCTGTCCAATCCTGCGATATTTCCGTTCTAATAGAACTGTATGAATCTTCTTGATGAACTTTATATATGTTTATCGCTTCAGGGTTCTCAAAGGAGTTACTTGCCACAAAATCTGCCTTTTCGTTACCGAGAATACCAATGTGAGAGGGAACCCATAATTATTTCACCGAACGATCGTCATGATATAGTTCTTGAAGATCAACTTTGATTTCAAGGA
>WOGP01007696.1:0-11609 GCA_015342065.1 Leptinotarsa undecemlineata
CGCTGCGTGAAGATCACGCAGCGCTGGGTTGTCGTTTGATCTGACTTTGTCAAACACGCTTTCCGCGTGTCCTCTCATAAACTCTTCGACGTATTGCCCGTCCATGTTGAGGTCTCTGAATATGTACCTGTTTGGTACATATCTAGGTGCGTTTACTGCGGCCCTTACGCACGCGTTCATAAACGTTTGAACCTTTCTTCTATGCGTATATGCGCATTGTCCCCAAGCGACACAGGCGTATAGTATCATGGGCATGAGTACAGTTTTGATCATGAGCAGCTTGACGGTCAGTGCCATGCTGCTTCTAGGTCCTATTATAGGAGCTATGCGTTGTCTGGCAGACCTCGCCATGCCTATTCGTTGCCTCACGTGGGCACCGAATGTTAGCTTTTTGTCTAGGACGACCCCTAAGTATGTTGCCTTGGTAGTCCACGGGATTTCCTGCCCGTTCATTCTGACGTTATCTACCGGTTGAACAAATCTGCGGGTGAACAGAATCGCCTGACTTTTGTCAGGGTTGATGCTGATCTTCCACAGGTTCGCCCACTCCTCAAATCTAGTCGCTTGCTGTTGGAGATATCTTGTCACAAAAGCTGCGCTTGTTGATCTTGCAAGCAGAGCCGTGTCGTCAGCGTAGAGAGCCAACTTTTGGAAGTTGTTCTCCGGCTTGGGCACGTCTGCCGTATAGATCGAAAAGAGGTGTGGCGAAAGGACAGCTCCCTGCGGCACCCCCGCTTCCAGCAGTCGGATAGTGGATAGCTCTTCTCCTACTCTGCAGTGGCATCTCCTGTCTGCTAGAAAAGAACTGATTAATCTTACCATGGGTTTCGTATATCCGTAGTCGCTCATTTTGGCTAGAAGTCCGTCGTGCCAGACTCTGTCGAACGCCTTAGAGACGTCCAAGAAAATCGCTCCGGTGTTGTGTCCTTTGCCGAGGTTGAATCCCTCCGTCGCATAGTCCACTACCCTTAGGACTTGTAGCTCTGTTGAGTGCTGGGATCTGAAGCCGAACTGCTCGTCCGGTAGGATTCCTAGTTCGTTGGTTTGATCTTCAAGTCTTCTCAAGATGACACGTTCTGCCACCTTGCTTATTGCAGGCAGTAGGCTGATCGGCCTGTAGTTCTGAGGGAACAGGTGGTTTTTCTTTGGCTTCGGTATGTGAATGACCGTCGCCAATTTGTATGGTGTTGGGAAATACTGTAGTCTGAGCATTGCATTGATAATGTTGGCAATGGCGGCTATGCCTTTTCTTGGCAGGATTTTCAGTGCCCGGTTGGTTATGCCGTCCGGGCCTGGGGCTTTCCGGGTAGTTAGACGTCGTAAGATGTCTTTCACTTCCTCGGGAGATGTCGGGGCCAGGGGCTGTTCATTCGCTGTTTGTCGCCGTCTCAGTCTCCTTACAGTATTTTCCACCCGTTCCTCAATTTCCTCCACTTCGTCTGTGAACGGGACGTCGTTCTCTCTACACTGCCTTTCGAAGTTATCGGCAAATGCTTCCGCCTTCTCCGGGTCGGTGTAGACGATTCCTTGCTCGCCATGTATTGACGGGTATGGCTGACGGTGTCCTTTCCTGAGAACCTTCTGCATTCTCCATGCAGAGTTATCGTCAGTATTCAGTCGTTCAAGTCGTGCGGTCCATTGTCTCTCTCGGAGGGCTTTTAGGTCCTCCTTGAGGAGTCTGTTAGCCCTTTGCATACACCTTTTATCCATAGGTGTACGCGTTCTTTGGTATCGTCGCTTCAGGCGTCTTCTGATTCTGATTAGTTCCACCGTTTCTGGTGGAATGTAATCTTGTAGATTAAAGCGTGGGGCTGGGACTTCCCGCGCGCTTTCTTCCATAGTTCTGATGATCGCCTGTTGGAGCTGTTCTGTGGCAGTCTCCAGATCTCTTTTACCCTCTATTCGTGGGATATCTCCTATCGCATCATGGATAGACAGCTGGAATCTTCTCCAGTTGATAATGCGTTTTGTTGGGTTGTCTGTGTCCACTTCGCCCCTCCCTACTGTGAATAGAATGGGGTTGTGGTCAGACGAACCTTCATCTAGTGTTTCCATCTCCGTAGATTCAATGTTCTGCACTAGGGCGATGTCTAGTATGTCAGGAGTGTGTCCTTCATTTGAGTAATGCGTGGGAGTGAGTGGTGCCACTACCGCAATGTCCTCGAATTCTTCCAGTATTCTGGCGAGGTCGCCGCCTCTTGTATTTACGAATCTACAATTCCATAGTCGCGACTTTGCGTTAAAGTCGCCAATAGATATTGTTGATAAGAAAGTAGTTATTTGCCCAGGTTTTGCCGACTGAGACTGTGTATGAATATGCAACGCGTTGCGTTCAACAAATCACGCCATCTACCCATAACTTTTGTAGTTAACACACGTACATGTAATAGGCACACGTTTCAACAATTGGTTCCAATGGAAATGATGATGGTACGAAATATTGATAATTGGTCCCAAAGTACAATTTTTTTGAGACCTAGAATTCAAAATGAAGCTCTTTGAAACCGGAAAAAAGATGCAAATTTCAGGGAGGTGTTCCGCTTTCAAGTGGGTCACACTGTATATGTGATAATTTTTCTACCATTTGCAAACAACCTCACAGAAAATGTGAATAGTTGATTCACGAAATTTCGTGTTTCAATAATAAAATAATAATAAAAATATGTGTCGTGCGCTTCCGTAGAAATTGCTGTCAACGGTCAGTTTTATTTTATGGAGCATTCTCAATTAAAATTTCGATTCATAATCGTATGAATATGGCTAACCGTCGTGTCGGTAATAACGCTCAACCCAGTATATCAGATGTGTTTATTTACATCGACATCGAAAGTAAGAACGAGGATGTGATCAGTCAACAAAAAAGATTTATGTAACAGCATAGGTATATTAACACTAAATAAGCTAGTTTTCTATTCAATGGTTCTCAGTCGTTACACTTTTTAATTTTTATGAATTTTAAACAGATAGCAATAGTTGTGATGGCGGCATTCTATCATTATTAGCGATGAATTAACCAAAAAAATACGTTGTGACAAACTGTGATGAATTTCTTTTTACATATCGAAAACTAGTATAGTCCTTATCAATCATTATTTTATGAATTCGGTGTTTTAATGCGAGAAACTATTTATGTCTATATTAATAACAGGAGGATCTTTTTGTTAAAGTAAAATAATGAAACTTCTCGCGTTTTGACTTCATCTCATGTTTTCTCGACAGAATATTTCAGTCAAATATCAGAGAAACATTAATTTTTTGTTTAATTATACAGTGCGGACATTCCTTTTAACTATTGAACGATGCAAGATATCTCTATTTTCAATTTTTCCGACTGTGTTTACGGCCCTAATATCTATCAAAAGTCGTGTTCAAAAGTACAAAAAGTTCAAATCTCTTAAGGATTATTTTCACAACATTTCTGCAAAGTCTTATTTGTCATCTTCTGGTGATGTCTGGAGTTTTACAACTAGACTAATTCATTCAAACTCTGTCAAAGTCAAAATACGGATAGGATTGGAACAATGAAAATTAATTGACAATCGCCAACTATCTCGGCACTGCACAGCCAAGATCGTCCGCCGCCGGGAAGGATTCCAGCTCTCCGCTCCAGTCCGGCAAATAACGGTACGTGCTGTGACGGACTGTCCAAGTTAGCACGTCGCCGGCCAACGCTTACCAGCATCAACTTCTTCAAACGTGCCAAAGTTTCTGTCTCTCTGTTTTGCTATTCCATCAGTTGACAGCACAGTGTCAGATGGTACCTATGAAAATGAACGAGGAAAAATTGAGTTGTTTGTTAAGGCAGGCTCTAGAATATCCAGAAGTTCTGAAAATTTGCCTGGAGTCATTCGTTAATACTGGAAAAATGTATCCTCGTCTTCTTTCATATCGTTGAAGGGAAGATGAAACTCTCCCAGATTTACCATCTTTTGATTAAGGTTGGATCCACAACATTCTTTATTGTGACTATTTTCTTCTACATTCAATAATGCGGCCACTATAATGAGTCTTCTTCGTCAGAACTTCTAGTGATAGACATGTTTCTGTCACCGCTAGATGTCAACTGAAATTTCCTTGAAATCGAACAAACAGCACTTTCAGTATGTCGTGCTGTGCTTTGCCGGACAAGTGAGCGACAAGCTTTAATGTATATGGGAGGGTGCTCCCATTTACCAGGGTGGCTGCCACTACCTGTGTTTGCTCGACTACTTAATTTGTCCATATTTTCTGATCTGCCTCTCCTGCCCCTGTTATTATACCTGAATTGTCATGTGCTGAGTTTTGTTTCTGAGGTTGTACGGTCAGTTTGCTTTGGTGAAGAGATAAAATGGACCTGCATGTTATTGGTAATCTTTGCGCATCATTCCTCTTGTTCATAATACTAGGTCGATTTTCAATTTCGATAGCCTCTCTGATTGTTCGAGAGTAGATGTTTTCATTGTTTGCTAGTATTATTGTGTTCCCTAAATTGATGTTGTGTCCTCTCGCCAATATGTTTTGCAAGAGATAAGTTGTGGTCAATTTTTCCTTCACTGCTAGTTTGTGTTCATCTTCGAGTATATTGATTCGTCTGTTGGTCTGGCCGATGTAAGTCTTGTCATACTCTTAACATGGTACTTTGGAAACTCCTTGGGACACCAGGATTACGGAGCATGGACCTAATTGTTCTGGTTATATTGGGTGTTATGTTGTGTTGACGGATAATTCTGCTGAGTTTGTCTGTGGCCCCTTCAATATATATGGTAGGGTGCTTGTTATGACTGGTGTATCTCGGGTTTTCTGTTGTTTCCGTGGGGTCTTGGAAGCCGCTTTTATAACTTTCTCTGAGTAGTTATTCATTTGTAGACTTGTCTCGATGGTGTTCAACTCTTGTTGTCTGTATTCGTTACCTGCCAGCCTCTTCGAACGCGTAATCAGTGTTTTAGCCACTGGCTCTTCTGGGCTCTTCCATTGGCACGACTGGACTTTGGTTTAAATATCATAAGTATATACCCAGTTATGACCGTTTTAATCAAATTTGGATCACCGTTGACGTCATCGAAAAATTCCTGAGCGATGCCCATGTGAACAATATGCCGACATCTTCAGCAACTTCTCTAATAGTGATTTGACGATTCTCTATAACAATTTTCTTCACTTCCTCAACATTTTCATCGTTTGTTGATGTGCTGGAACGTACAGAGCGAGCGTCGTCATTCACATCTTCTCGACCTTCTGTGTAAAGCTTGTACCACTTGTAAACATTTTTCTGACTCAGAGCACAATCACCGTATGCCACTGTCAACATTTCAAGTCTTTTCGGGCACCCAATTCCATTTTTTACACAAAATTTGATGCAAATTCTTTCATCAATTTTTTTCAATAGAAGAAAATCGCCGAACACGCAAAACACTTCTAATTTTTATGCCTCTCACCATCAAACTAAACATGCTAAATAGCTGAAATAGTGAACATATGTGCGAAACGAGTGTACCAACATAAAAAATCGCCAATCGAATGTAGGTAGCCCGCGAAATTTGAACATTCACCTTATTTTTGAACTGACCTCGTACAACTCTACCTCTGGAACCTACAAGAAATATTACTATATAGAGTTAATTTTTTTGCCCAGTGACTATATATGAAATTTTTCTTTTTTAATTGATGGCTTCCTTCCTTTCTTTGGAAGATTCCCTCATTTTTTATATAGTATAATCTCCAAAGTATACACTTATGTATTAAAGGTTTTTCAAAAAATAGTTATTCTTGATAAAAGTTTGTGCATCTCCTGAAACTAAACATGCACCAACAAAATACAGTAAAACACATGTAATATACGAGGAGCCTTCAAATATTTGGTTTCGAGACAAGAGTAAAGTACTGTTATTTTGAAAAATATCGGGAAATTTCATTTGAAAAAGTTGTTCAGCATTAAGAATTACATCTAGATTTGAAGTCATGGCCATCTAAGTGATGTTTTATTTTTTAACCATACTACAAAAATAAATTAGCTAAAACGATAAACAGACAGCATCTTGTATACGACGGTTTATTTTGAAAGCCTGGGATATTACAAATCACGCCACTTTGGTGTTTACCACGGTCAATTATTATGAAGAGTAAAACAAAGCAAAGTTATCTTTATTTTTTTGTTAACACCAAAAATTACTCAAAATTATACAGTATTCTAACAAGTACATAATATTCAATAAAATCAAATCACAAAACATCAAAATGAAATAGGTATTTTGGAACAAACTCATTGATTTTCTGGAGATTCAACTTAGTTTGGACAAGAAAATCTCCAGGAAATCAGTGAGTTTGTTCAGAAATTCCTATTTCATTTTGATGTTTTGTGATTACATGTTATTGAAATTAAGTTCTTGTTATAAAACAGTATAATTTTAAGTAATTTTCGGTGTAAACAAAAAATAAAAATAACTATACCAAAAACTTTAAAAATTATTTTACTCTTCAACAAAAATAGACCGTGGTTAATACCATAGTTGTGTAATTTTTAATATCACAGGCTTTTAAGATAAACCGTCGTATACAGGATGCTGTCTATTTATCGTTTCAGCAATTTTTTTTTCGTAGTCCCCATTTTAAAAACGGTAAAAAATTAAACTTCACTTAGATGGCCATGACTTGAAATCTGGATGTAATTTTCAATGTTGAACAACTTTTTCAATTAACATTTCCCAAAATTTTTCATAATAAGAGTACTTCACTGTTATCAATCAAATATTCGAAGGCTCCTCGTATATTACGTGGGTTTACTAAATATGGATTAGATTGATTTGACATATCTGTCACCCTTAGATGATGCTAACTTGGTTAGCAAAACGTGTTTCGGTTTATAGACTTCTACTTTTGGTATTTCCATTAGATTTGTTGAAATCTAACCAATTTTCCTGATGTTCTACATCTCTTTGTGATTATTCAATAACCATTATGTGTCGTCAAAAAAGTTTACTCTATCAATTTTTAACAACCTTACAAATATCATTTATGCATTTAACTAATGAAAATTGTCCCAGAACAGACCCTTGAGAAATACTATGTTTATTCAAACTAGTTTAGTGATCCAATAATTTTTCCAAAAAAGGTTGGTTGGGTAACATGAACAATTTTTTCTTTAAAATACTATTGTTTTCTTGTCGACATTTCGAATTTAATTAAATTCTTCTTCAGGGCTCGAAAAGTAGTTTCTTCTTGTTGATAATAGGTATTACTATTTTAATAACCATCAAACTAATTAGATACATATTTGAAATAAATATAGTTTAAAAAACTAAAAAACATGCTTTCAAAGAACTGTTTTTTAATAAGTTTAAAACAATAACGAACGAAAAATACTAGTACACATTATTGTGAAAATAGCGACGGACTCGTGATATTTAAAAAATATGGCACAAAGCGCCCACCCTTCTTTTAACAATAATAATAATAATAATATGTCTTTATTCATCACAAAAAGAAGAACAAATTAAATAGAATTCAAAGAAATGATGAATAGGCGGAGTTCAGCTATGACACCTGCTTTTAAACCCAACCATACAATAAAACTAGTATTTTTCGTTCGTTATTGTTTAAAGCTTATTTAAAAAAATTAAATTTTAATTTTTCATTTCCTTAGTTCTTTAAAAGCACGTTTTTATAGTTTTTTAAACGATATTTATTTTTCATTTTTTAGTTTCGTATGCTACAGAAGCGTGTTTTTTAATATTTTCAAACTAGGTATATTCATTTTATCTAAACTTTGGAATCAGTCAGTCCTATATTGTTTAGAAAAATGACCATTGATATTTTCCGATTTCGAAGAGGGAGCCTGAAAATCAGCTACCACGCCCAAGGAAGGCAGCAGGCGCGCGTGTTAATAAACATAAATACAGTTTCTCAAATGAAGAAATAAATGTAGAGTGAGTTCGAATTATATCAAGGAGTTTCCGTACAGCGCCATCTGCCCGTGAATATATCAAGCAATAATGTCGATAATTCTGTCAAATACAGATTCCAAGCATTTAAACGATAATAAATATGAAATGAAAAGAAGAGTTAACAAACAAACAAACATACATACATACATACAGGTGAAGCTAATAAAAGTGTGTTAATAAAAAATAAATAACATTGCAACAACCAAATATTTATTCATAATGAAACTTTAAATGTCATTATTGACTCAGATCATCTTACTTCTTCGACAAATCTCATTCTTGAACAAAAAATATCTACTGATAGTACTATTTTTTAAAACCTGCTCGGACATTCGTAATGTTCAAGCAGGTTCTGCTCTTCTGTAATTTTCTTTCAACTGAAACTTCTATTTGTTCATATGGTTTTGAATATTTCGAAAAACTTCTGGCAGCGAGGAAATACTGCGACCAGAAAATAGGCGAATTTGGAATTAGTTCTTCTTCCATCTTCTTCCATTGCCTACCTCAATCTAAGGACTAAGGTGAGTGAAAAGTGTTTATTACAATTTCTTATTCAATATTTTTCAATGATTTTTTTAACGGAATCGTTGAACATTTCAGCATGCATTGAAAAAAACTCAATTGAAGTGAATAAAACGTACCCAATTTATTTTCAAAGTAAAATTTTATTATGAAATATCTTGACAACGTCACAAAAAACGAAATTGGAAATGGGCAGTTATGTTTTACTTGAGATACGTTTTGAAAATATACTTAAAAGAGCGCTCTCCCTGTATGAAAATTGATCACAAGTAACGAATATGAGCGAAAAGAAAAACTTACCTCGTAAAATTACCCATATCCCCGAGTGACTGTTATCAACAGTGGTAACACATTTGTCGATGATGTGAAAATATCAATGAAGTTTTTTGAAGCAGATCCGATGTCTAGTTTCACACTATAGCAGTTCACCCTATAGTCAAAAATAACGCATCAGTAACACATTTCCGAAATAAAAATCACCACTGAGAATCCCCGCACAAAACTCGCAAAGTTCCTTGTCGCGGATGAAAACTATCTCTGAACAATAGAACTTAATGTCGAGAAAATTATTGTCAACTGTAACACCAAAAGTCACTGTACTTTAAAAATTATTTAGAACGATGTGTACTGGCCTGCTACACAGAACTGTTATGGTTAAGAGAGCACTTCTTCGGATGGTAATGGGGATCTCAATTTGTAAAGAGATTGATATTACTTCCCCACCATGCCCAGGCCTATGTGCTTATAAAAGGCTATTTTTTAGTAGAACCGTGAACAAGGGAATCCGAAGAAGAATTTACGAGGTTCATTGAAACGATTTTCAATTGATGGCGATGACTTTTTAAACTAAAATTTTACAACGGATTAATCGCGATGGTTTATTGGAAAGCATAAGATTTGGTTACTTTTTTGTATGATGAAATATTGTGTGTTGTTTGTGAATTTTTTTCTGGTCAGATTGGTATCGACTTTACTATTAACAACTATTTACTATTATCAATTGATATTTTCATGACAAAACTAGGTTAAGGTTTTTGTGGACCAGTTTTTCAGTGTCGCTATTTTTCGCGTTTGAAGGCCGTCAATTTTTGGATTTTTTTCTTGTCGTTTCGCTAGTGCGAGTGGCTAGCTATATATATGATAATAATAATAACAATAATATGTCTAGCATGTCCAGCATATGCGGCCTCGGCCTATATCCATCGACATAAGGCGGCCCTAAGAGTGCTATATTATCATCAACGGGACTCTTACGGTATTGACGAGACACCGGTGTTGCCCTACGCTCCGGAGGATATTGAATCCGTTGTGGGGAACAAGAAGTGCCGAATTCATTGGAACTATTCGTTCCCCACCCTCAGGCTCATACAAGCTAATAAGCCTGATATGGTCCTTCTCGACCACCAGAGCAAAACGATAGTTGTCGTGGAGATTTCAGCTCCAGGCGAGACGGATATCGTCTGAAAAGAGGAGGAAAAACGGATTAAATATTGAGATTTTCTCTTCGAACTCCGCAGACTCTATCCAGATCACTCTGTCAAGATGGTTGTTCTGATTGTAGGAGTGGTCATTGGTTGATAATGCTGGCGCGCCCTCTCGAATGTAGCGGGGCTTCGGGGCATAGGGCCTGACCAGCGCACACTACGGTAAAAAAAAATATATATATACATATACATATATATACAGTGTCACCATTAAAGTGCGCACCATATGAAGTTTAACTACGACACTTGTTAGTGCTTTAAATTCAACTTGAAATCATGCGGCCAACTGCGACCCACTGTGTGGGTCGCAGTTCGCAGTGTTTGTCAAATTCAACTTTTTTTTTTTGAAAAAAATTTAAAAAGTGCATTTCTAGATCGAATTCGACAAAAAGTTACTCGAAAAAGTTGTGTATACGGCAATTTTATATCCATATGCCAAATTATATACAACTAGGATATAGTTAACGTTTTACTAATTTTTGACAGATATCCCCTTTATTTTAAAATACTAGTTCGGTTAATTGTCATCAATGCATGTATACATAATAAAGTCATCATGGAGTTGAACTTCTCTGATACATTTTTACTTATACGTACATTTTTAGAGAGAAATTAAAAATTTGCTATAAACATTTTAACATGAGTTTCAATCACTTGGCTATTTTCTTAAACAAACGTCAGTACCTTTTATCTTGAAAACGCAGACAAAACTCTATAACTGCAATAAGTATCAATAAAAATTACTAGAGTTGAAATAACATTAAAATTTCAATATTCAGTATTTACAGATTATTTATAAACATTAACTAGGGCGGTAAGGATGCTTAATCACGTTAAATACAATTTTTAAGTAGGTCTTGACAAACAAAATGCATGCCATGGTAGTGTCAAGTTGTTGATTTACTCAAATTTTCAAGAGTTATTGTTGCAATAATGTTATCTCTTCAGGAAAAATAGAAATAGTTTTAATATGTGGTTAGAATACACCATACTGGCAAGTAGCTAACATTTTCAATGAACGCCATCCAGGAAAAAATGTTCAACATACTACTGTGTCAAGCATAATGTCGAAATTCAGAGAAACAGGATCCGTAGCAAATCAATTTAAGAAAACGCACACTCCAAGTGTGCTTACAAGATTACAAGTGAGAAAGTGTTAGAAAAATTTTATTAAAAAATAAATTTTGGTCTTACAAGCCCAAATTTCTTAACACATCAAAAGAACGAGATTTTGATGTCCGTTTGGGGTTTTCATTGTGGTTTCAAGGAGAGAGAGAAGAAAATGTAAAGTTTCCGTATAAAATTTTATGGATAGATGAGGCAACATTCTCTTCAAATGGAACAGTAAGTTCTCAAAATTGCCGATGGTGGGTCCAAGAAAATGCCAATTTCACAGTTGAATGTGGTGATCAGTATTCCTTTAAAACTAATGTATGGTGAGGGATACTTAACAACCAAATAATTAAGCTATTTTCATTTAGGGAAAATTTATCATCCGTCGGTTATCTCAAGCAATAATGATATTAGTGAAGTTTTAGATAATATGCCTTTAAATATTAAATACAACCTATGGTATCAGCTTGATGGCGCACCAATACATCACACGGTTGCTGTAAAACAGTCCCTCCAACAAATGTTCAGAGGCAAAGTTATTGGACGTAACTGGGAACATTATTGGCCACCT
>WOGP01007697.1:0-11609 GCA_015342065.1 Leptinotarsa undecemlineata
TGTAAATTACAAAATATCAACTAACAAAAGATCATTCAACCAAAATACTATTCCATAAACTTCGTTGTTTTTCTTTTCAGTTTCCCAGGTTGACTCATGTGCTAGAGATGGCTTTGGTAGTGTTTCAACTGTCTTTGTCATAGATCAGGATCATCTGGAAAAAATTATAAGACTTAAAACTCACAAATTTCAACCATCAATACACTTAAACTAAACCTGCATGCTACTATTTTCACTACTACTCCAATATGTGGAACGAATATATTATTAATTATTACTATTGTGACGCATCGCATTATACCTCAAAAATAGATTTATTCAAATATCAAAGAAATGAATGCCGATATCAATCTTGCTATCTTGAAAATGGTAGATGATTAACATTTGTTTGAAAGTACTTGACAATTAATAGTACAATCATTCTAACTGACAGAGGGAAGCCTAAATTGAAGTCACTCAAAGATAAACCAATGCATGGGGCCTTTTTCAACAACATTGATGTCTTCGGCTTATTGAATCACCTGACCTTTGCTTTCCTCAGCTCAAGTGGGAAACTGAGAGGTTTATCATAGCCTGCCACCAGGATTGTGCCTTCAACACCTTAGTCTACCACAGTCGCGTGATGGGTATAGAGGTTCCTAATACAAGGTGCGCCGCCTGCCGCAAGGAATATGTACAGCATATGCGGTCTGGGCCTATATCCATTGACATAAAGTACTTTATTACCACCAACCAGTACTTTTACGGTATTGACGAGACACCAGTGTTGCCCTACGCTCCGGGGGATATTGAATCCGTTATGATGAACGAGAAGTGTCGAGAAGGTACTATTCGTTTCCCACCCTTAGGCTCGGATGAACACAAGCTAAAAATCCTGATGTAGTCCTTCTTGACCACCAGAGCAAGACGATATTTGTCGTGTAGTATTCAGCTCCTGGCGAGACGAATATCGTCCGAAAAAGAAGGAAAAACGGATGAAATATCGGGATTTTCTCTCCAAAATCCGCAGACTCTATCCCGACCACTCTGTCAAGATGGTTGTTCTGATTATTGGAGTCGTTGGTGGAATGATGCTCTCACTTTCACATGACTGACCCCACACCATAATGTTTTGCACAATCGAATCGAATATATGTGAGCATAATATACCATGATTAGTAATTTAGATGCCATCATTTTTTAACGAGGAAATTGAGAAATATGTTTGGTTCAATTTTCTATATATACCGGGTCTCCCTCTCTATTTCAAAATATGGATGTTCATTTATAATGTGAAGAATATAAAGCAAACATCTTACAGAAACTGATATATATGAGGCTTATGAACCATCTGGAAAACAATAACCTTCTATAAAAAAGTCAATACAGTTTTCGCAGACCTAGCAACACAGAAACAGCGGTACAGAATGTAGTGTGGCAAATTCAAATGGAAATTGATAAAAATAAGAAATGTTGTCTGTTGTCCCTCGATTTGTGCAAAGCTTTTGATTCAGTTGGCCATATTGTTAAAAAAATTATTTAATATTGGAATCAGAGGCAATCTTCTAGACATTTGTATGATAGAAGACAATATGTTTATATAGGTAATCAAAAAAGCTCTCTTCAAAATAAAACTTGTGGTGTACCCCAAGGATCCATCCTTGGACCAGTTTTTTTCCTTATTTATATTAATTCACTAGCCAATTTGAAATTGAATGGCATAATTAAAATATTTGCTGATTATACTACTATTATATTTTTTTGAATGATTCAACTAATTTTCCTGCATTTTCAGTATTTTAATATTGATGTAGGTCACAAAAATATTAAAATATTATATTATTATATATTTGTCAGACAGTTACGAAAAAATAAATGTTCATATATGAATATTTCCCTGAGACTAACTGATACTTCAAATTGATCGATTATGTTTGATCAAAATTCTACTAAATATACAAGAATAAATTTTATAGGTTTATACATTGATGAGAAATTACCATTGAATAAAAAAATTGAAAAAATTAGGAGGAAAATATCTCCTCTCATTGGATTTTTTTATAAAATTTCAAACTGTATCAGTCTCATTTATTCACATCTGCACTATCTTATTTCTGTTAGGGGAACAGCAAGTAAATCTATAATCAAACTGATAACCTTACAAAACAAAATAATAAGAAACATTTATGAATTACCATAATTGGAACCAACTTTGAACCTATATGAACCAAACTTTTTATTGGACTTGAATTCACTCTACATACTCAAAATTATCTGCTTCATTAATTCTGTTAAAAAAATACAAACTTAAATTTTATTCCAATTGAACATATTCACAATCATGCCACAAGACAAACCAAACAAATTTCGGAAAAAAGTCGATATATCATGATGGGATCGTTACAAAATTCAAGTATAAATTGAAAACAAATCTAGTGGAATTTCATAGTTTGCATTTCATTTCTATTACACTTGAATTCGTTTTCAACATATACTTTCTGTAACAAATTTCATTATTTGACTGCATTTCATTAGTATTTTTTTTCTAGATATAATATGTATAATCATTGGAAATCCCTGAAAGAATCTGAAAAAAATTAAAATGATTAGTTGAAAAATAACAATTTTATGGAGCAAAAAACTGAAATTACAATAAAATAACATACAAGCAACAACCAAAAAAATCAAAAATATTGAACTATTTACACGAGATGAAACAATTAAAAAATTATTAAAAAGAAATGAAAATTAAAAAATATACAATTAAAAGATTCCAAACCACGTTACTTCACGACGTTTTGATTGTTAGTATCCACAATCTCTTCGGGTGATAACTGGACTTATTCCTTCGAGATCTGACTATTTATAGGTCATTCGACTGCTTTCACCTATCACCTCTTTCCTCTCTCCGTTTCATTGGTTTTTAGCGGGGGCTGACCGTTTGGCGGAAGTAGGTCGTGTTCCGCTTGATTAGAGGTGTCCATATGTTACGTATCTCTACGCTAGCTTGGCTAAATGTGTTGTTGGACAACATATACGCGGCTTCTTTGAATTTTCTCCTAAACCTTGTGTATGATTTCAGCTTGAGCCCACTTGATGTTATGTTGATAAGTCCAAACATGCTCTGCTATTCCGGATTTGCTGGTTTCTCCTCGCTGCATGTACTTGTACTCAAGATTCATTGTCTAATAATGTACCAAGGGATGAAACTGGTAAGGCATCCAACCAAGCGCCTGCATGTTTTGACGACACTGCTTTTATACGTGCCTTATCTATAGGAGATTTAGCCAAGTCTAACAAATTATTTTAGGCATTTTTCACAAGAGAAATATCCCAGGTTTGATGAAGATTTCTTCTGGTTCTAGGTACTTCTAGATTAGTTCGTGAGATCCACAGTTGTTCGGCCTCGCTCAAATTGTTATCCGATGGAAAGGAGAGTGGTAAAATTGAATCTATCATGTCGATCACACTATAACTCGAAGAGAGGAAGGTAGGTAGTGAAAGATCAGTGATTGTACGAATACCTAAGCCTCCATAAGAAACAGGAAGAGTAGCCTGATGCCATGCATTGCTCTACAATTGATCATTCAATAAAAGTCGAAGAGTGTTACGAATTTCTTCATCAAATTTGATCAGATATATACAGTGTCACCATTAAAGTGCGCACCATATGGGAAACTTTTTTTTCACAAGTTTCAATGAAGTTCAACTTCGGCACTTGTTTGTGCTTTGAATGTAACTTAAAATGATGCGGCCAACTGCGACCCACTAACGTTCAGTGTTTGTCAAATTCAACTTTTTTTCATGAAAAAATTGTAAAAGTGCATTTCTAGATCAAATTTAACAAAAACTTACTTGAAAAAGTTGTGTCTACGGGAATTTTATATCCATAATGCAAATTTTGTGCAACTAGGATAAAGTTAACGTTTTGCTTATTTTTGACACTAATCCCCTTTATTTTAAAAAACAAGTTCGGTTAATTGTCATCAATTCATGGATACATAACAAACTCATCATGGAGTTTAACTTTTCTGATACGTTTTTATTCATACGGACATTTTTAGAGAGAAATTGAAAATTTGCTATAAAAATTTCAACATGACTGGTGCAAAGTTTCAATCACTTGGCTATTTACTTAAATAAACGTCAGTACCTTTGATTTTGAAAATGCAGACACAACTCAAAAACTGCAATAAGTATTAATAAAATTACTAGAGTTGAAATTACATTAAAATTTCGATATGCAGTATTTACAGATTATTTATAAACACTAACTAGGGCGGTATGGATGCTTAATCACGGTGAATAAAATTTTCAAGTAGGTCTTGACAAACAAAATGCATGCTATGGTAGTGTCAACTTATTGATTTACTTGTCAAATTTTCAACAGTTGTTGTTGCAATAATGTTGTCTCTTCAGGAAAGAATTGAAATAGTTTTAATATGTGGTAAGAATACACCCTACCGGCAAGTAGCTAACATTTTTACTGAACGGCATCCAGGAAAAATTGTTCAACATACTACTGTGTCAAGGATAATGTCAAGATTCAGAGAAACAGGATCCATAGCAAATCAATTTGAGAAAACGACCACTACAAGTTAATATGATGAGAAGGCCCAACTTAACATTTGTTCAAAAGTTATTGAACACGGGCGGAAGAACATAACCGAAATTATAAAAAATACCGATTACAAGAGAGAAAGTGTTACAAAAATTTTATTCAAGAATAAATTTTGGCCTTACAAGCCAAAACTCATTAACACATTAAAATAACGGGATTTTTATGTCCGTTTGGGACTTTAATTCTGGTTTCAAGGAGAGAGAGAAGAAAATGTAAAGTTTCTGTATAAAATTTTATGGACAGATGAGGCAACGTTCTCTCCAAATGGAACAGTGAGTTCTCAAAATTGCCGATGGTGGGCCTAAGAAAATCCCAATTTTACAGTTGAATGTGGCGACCAAATAATTGGGCCATTTTTCTTTAGGAAAATTTATTATCCGTCGGTTATCTCAACCTTTTAAATAATGAGGTTAGTGAAGTTTTAGATATTATGCCTTTAAATATTAAATACGAACTATGATATGAGCTTGATGGCGCACCAATACATCACACGGTTGCTGTAAAACAGTCCCTCCAACAAATAATCAGAGGCAAAGTTATTGGACGTTACTGGGAACATTATTAGCCACCTAGATCACCAGACTTGACGCCTTCAGACTTTTTATTGTGAGGTTACCTGAAACAAAATGTGTACCGAAGTAGACCATTTACTGACATACAACATCTGGAAAGTACCATTCGCGAGTGCTGTGCAAATATAAATCCCCGATTCATTAAAAATGCACTTACAGATGTCAATAGAAGGACCACAATTTGTATTGAAATGTGGAGGATGACATACTGAAACGTAGGCTATAAGTGTTTGACAACCTCATTAATATCAATGAGTAATTTTTTGAACCCATTTGTATTTTCTATAATATTATTGTTATTTAAAATTTATAATAATAATCGAAGTTATTTGCATTTTTTTTAGTTTCCTCTGCTTTTTCGAAATCAAAGGTTTGTTCAAGAAAATAGCCAAGTGATTGAAACTTTCAAAAAGTTTTTAATTTGTCTCTAAAAATGTCCTTATAAGTAAAAATGTATCAGAAAAGTTGAACTCCATGATGAGTTTGTTATGTATACATGAATTGATGTCAATTAACCGAACTTGTTTTTGAAAATAAAGGGGATATCTGTCAAAAATAAGCAAAATTTTAACTTTATCCTAGTTACATAAAATTTGGCATATGTATATAAAATTGCCGTAGCCAACTTTTTCAAGTAACTTATTGTTAAATTCGATCTAGAAATGCATTTTTTCATTTTTTTCAAAAAAAATTGCTTGCACATTGCTTGGATTCTTTCACAAGAGAGGAAACTCTGGATGGAGATGAAAAACCAATGTGTTCGAGGTGCAAGCAATAAGTTTCCCCGTATTTTAGTAATTCATTTGAAAATATTCTCTCCAGCGGAAAGATTCAGAGGCAAATTGAATGTTTCCATTGACTTTTCTTCAGATGGATTAGATCTGAGTAATTATGCAGCAGACAATGTGGCTCCTTGTCGTAATATGCACTTTCAAATCACAGTGGAACTACTTACAACGAACATTACACAGCATATTGCAGACACCCATATAGCGGCACGTGACATGAATACAACGATTCACACGTGATCCCAATTTCGCCAAATTCACTTGTGAGCGATGAGGCATATATTCTCTTCTATGAACAGGAGGGAACGAAGTACCACCTTTGATGTGAATTTTTTTCTTTCCCTTTTTAATAAGCTTAGTTCTTTGAATTGTTTTATATTTTATGATTGTGCCGAATTTCGTTATTGATTAAAAAAAAGAAAGTTGAATTTGACAAACACTAAACGTCAGTGGGTCGCAGTTGGCCGCATCATTTCAAGTTAAATTTAAAGCCCAAACAAGTGCCAAAGTTAAACTTGATTGAAACTTTTCGGAAAAAAAAAGTTTCCCATATGTTGTGACTTTAATGGTGACACTGTAGGTGGTAGGAAAAAAACTTGATTTAGTTTTAGCCCAAGTACAGCATAAATAACGATACAGCTCACTTGTGTGATGGTTATTGTGTTTTCCACCCTGGGTACAGCTTCGTAGGAGAATGTTGCCTTGTCTAAAGTGATAGCGTAGAAGGGTAGGCCTAGGCGCTTGAACGAAGTATCCAAAATACTCGCTACATAATTAATTCGACTTAATGTTCAAATTGGGGAGAGATTGCGCTCATGGATGAACTTATTTTCCAACCAATGATCCCGGTTTGGGTGATGAATACCACCCCGGGCTATCTTCAACTACATATTTGACCCTTATCATCAATGGTAAAACCAAGCTGAACTGAACCGTTTCGTAAAGGCAAAATGACGCAAAATAGGGTAGTTGCTAAGCCCAAGTAGGAAAAAAGGCCCTAAAAAGAACATATTCATGAAAAGTTTTACCGGGTTTTTTATAATTTTTTTTTTACATTAGTGTCGTTCTTTTATTTTAGGTTGGGTTTTTGTTTGATTGGAGGTGCGTCTGTGGAAATCACATACTCGACAAGAGTAGTGAAACCCAATTTGTGCCTCATCTTATTGAAATAACCATTTACCACCTCGTGCAACTGTTTCTATTGTGAGTCTCACAACGAATCCTTCGAATTGATTAAACAAACCTCAGAATCATCAACATTTCCGTTACGAAAACGCCATTCATCTGAGAACAAGTCCGGCACAATCGCCATCTGTATCCAAAAGTCCAACCACAAAATAATATTGTGTCTCACCCTCGGAACTATTAGAGCATCAATCACTTTGACGCGGTTACATTATTGAATGGGCAACAAAACCGATCCTAATACTTCACAGCTTTGACCATTTGCAGGTGGTTGTCGCCGTGTTCTCTATCCTACAGAAATCTTTCAAGTTTTTCCATCCTTGGCTACCAATTATCGTTCTGCTGGCTCCACTGTCCAGTAATCCAAGAAACTCTTTACCGAACATAGTGACTCTCAAATAAGGACGCAGATCGTTTTTTGCATGAGCGATTACGAAATCAAGAAGTACCTTACTATCAGCCGCCATGTTATTATAGGTCGAGTCGTCTAGGCGGCTCACTATCGCCTCCCCAACCAGTTTTTGGCCTGCAATTCGAGCAAGATGAAGCGGTTACATTACCTTGGCCGCACCGAAAGCAAAATATCCGACGGGGCTTATCACATTTGCGAAATCTATGCCCTGTCCCTTGACAATTCCAACAAAGTTGTTGAGAACTTGTCAGAGTCGCAGTTGGAATCGACACTTCAGCGACAGGTGTTGATTTTTGTTCTACTGACTCGAGAGTGAATGAGGCTATCTGGGGAGTACCAGGTAGCTTATGATAAGTGAGATTAGGTTCCATGGGATTTCTACAATTGGTGGGCGGAGGAGTGAATCTTTGAACTCTCAGTTCCGTCTCCTCTAAAGCCCGGGCCAGCCTAATGAATTCAGCTACAGTACCAGTTTTATGTAAGGAGAGCTGACATTGTAGGTATGGTAGCAGATTTCGTCTAATTGAAGCGACATGACGTTCCTCTGAAGGTCGACTCACATCTAATTTTTTGAAAAGTAGAAGTTGAATACTAAAGTTCAGTGAGTAGAAATAAAAAACGGTATTTTTTTTCTTATTTTTACTGTTATAACCTCTGGAACTAACATAACCCGTAACAAACTTCCACTGTAACACCCTTATATTTTAATATTTCAAAGAGCAACCGACTAACGCACTCCATTCAACAAACAAACTGTATCATTCCTATTTTACTATCGCTACCACTAATCCCTTATATAACTCATGAATACTCAAACTATCAAAAGAAACAGTGTATCATCGAAATGTCTCATCGAATTTCTATTCACAGCCATCATTTGCTTCCATCGTTGCCGTCGACAATGATGTTAATTCACAATTGTATTTACATTTGTTGTTCAGTTATATAACTACAAATCAATATATTTCGAGTATTTTGTCTTGATGTTGATGTTGAACATCTAGTACTAGAATATTAGTGGAATATATCGTGGGGATATTTCCCATGTATGTTGTTTTCCAGGATATTCATGTTGGTGTTCTTCACAGCATGTTCTGATAAAATGTCAAAAACTGATTACCAATGGTCAAACTGTTTTTTTTACTGATTTTCTACTCAACTATAACTTATAATTGCTTTCTAACATTTTTGAAAACTTGACGGGACTCATTTCATCTTTACTCTATGATCCTTCTGCATTTACCACTTCATCAAACATAATTGCATACGGTTTTTGTTTTCAATCTGGAATTTTGTCATTGAAAAGGAATGTTCCTGAAATTTAATAATACCAAGCTACTCGTATAATTCGTTCCATATTTTACTTGTCGCAAACTTAAAAATTCGATTCTACCGCTGTCAGTAAGGTAAAATTCATAAAGTCATTTGTGAGGAATTTTCCTTCATAAAACTGACGTAATAATCCCCTGTTAGGTTATTAAGCTCTTCTTGTATGACGATGTTGATACTTGAAACTTTTTCTCTTCATTAATCCTGCTTTCAGTTTGTGCACAACTTGAAAAGTTTTATCATTACCGGAAGTATCTTTTGAACGCGATTACTTATTGGGAATCGTGTTCCAGGAAGACGAGCGGAGCGAAAGTGTTTGATGATTACATCGAGGATCTTGATTTTCACAAAAAGTTTTGAAGTCTACCGCGTCGAGTGTCATCAATAATTGCCTCTCTTTTTAATTTTGAATCGCGTGGAAACGAGGATCGGAAACTTCGGAGATTTTCGAATCACTTCTTGGATGGCTGCTTTGTTTTTCAAACTTGGAAACGATTTTTCATGAAGTCTGAATTGGACGAATATATTTTTGTTCGATTGATGTCCTATTTATTTTGTAGAAATTCATATTGAATATAGGGTAAAGGAAATACTTTTGTCCAATTTCTACTCAGTTTATTATTTGTTACGACCGGTTTCTATGCTTAAGACCAGTTACTTGAGAATGGTCTAACAAACCGAAACCGGTCGTAATAAATGAAAGCTTAATGAAAGGTAAACATTTCATTTACCTTTCATTTAGTGAATGATATCTGATTCAATTGCTTAAGGAACTGAGTAGAGAAAAGTGTTTTTTGTATAGTTCAGTATTCATATAACAGTATTTGTTTCGAAAGAATTTTTCTTTCGTCTAGTTCAATGTTTATATGAGGGTACCTGTTTCAGGAGGGATTTTTTCTAGTTTCTATCTGAAAGTTACTTCTTTGCATGATCTACATGATTATGTATATAGTTACTTCTTTCAATTGTTTTCTTCCTTTCTCTGGAAGATTCACACATATTTTTGTATGAAGATGGAGTAGCAGAAAGACAAACAAAAAAACTTTCCTTAAAGCTAGTCACTCCTAAAAAGATAAATCTTTCAATTTAAGTATAATATAATTGTATAATATTAGGTATGACTGAATAATATGTTAAGATCAAAGAGAGTTTTTTAATTTGTTTTTTTAAAGTAGGTACAGTAGAAGTCCGATAATCCGGCCAGCACCGGGCCGGTGCAGGATTACCGAAAATTTCGGTCTATCGGGCGGTGCCCCTTCCTTGTAGTGTAGGCTTTGTCGTAAAACAAATTAATTTTTTTCAACTACGTACATACATAAATATAATGAAGAAGACACTTCGTGATTGAGTAACTGTGCTGTACTGCACCTGTATTTGTTGTGACTGTGAGCTGACAGCGATTCCGGATGATCCCGAACTACCCCGAAAACTTCCAAATAGCTCTCGAGCGTTTTTATTTGCTTCAAAGACACACTTTTGGAGAAAACCAAATTTTTTAAATTTAAAAAGTATGGATTTTTTTAGAAATTTTGTTGCATATAGCTATGAGCTAATCCTAAATAGTTTATAATTTTTTTTGGTAATGAACAAGTAATATTACTTCAGTGATATTCATTACTACACCAAAGGTTCCAAACAGTGCATCACAAGTTCAATAAAAAATTAAATAATTTTTTTATTATGTTAAGAAACAAATAATGATTTTCAGAAGAAAAAAAATTCTCTCAATTAATTATTCGAAGTAGGTATGTTAATTTAAAAAAATACCATTTTCAATTGAAAAAATTTTTTGGTAATTTTTTTAAAATCTTTATTTTTTTCAGAAAAACGGTTGGTTGGGTAACAGGTTCAATTAAAAAAACCAATTGTTTTTTGCCGACGTTTCGAATTTAATCAAATTCTTCTTCAGAGCTCTATAACAATGAATTTTCATAAACATACCTTCTACAAAACTTATACGATTATTATCGTTATGAATGAGTTCTTAATAGAATTACTCACCAAAAAGTATTGTTTTCGTGTTGATAATATTACTATTTCAAAAACCATTATTCATATTACATACATATTTAAGAAAAACATTGCAAAACAACCAAAATTTCCGCGACAACAAATCGTCCCAAGCTGAGATCGTACACAGGGAGGAACATTGGTTTAGGAGGAAATTCAAAGAAGCCGCATAGATGTCGTCCAACAATGTATTCAACCAAGCAACACATGTAAACCCATAATCAAACGAAAAATGACCAACTCCCGCCAAACGGTCATCTCCCACTAAACCAGTGAAGCGGATAAAGGAAAGCGGAGATAAGTGGAAGTACTAGAATTACTCATAAATAGTCATCTCTCGAAGGAATTAGTCCGGTCATAACCCGAAGACGATTGTGGATACTAACAATTGAAATGTCGTGAAGTAACTGGGTTGGAATTTCTTAACTTTTTATTTTTATTTTTTGTTCTATTTTCACTTGTATTTTATTTCACTACCATTACATTTCGGGTTTTTCAGCTTAATAATTGATAATGTTAGCTATTCATTTTTAATTCTTTTTTTATTAGGTCTTTTAGGGATTTCAAATCATTTTATTTAATATCAAACAATGAAAGTCCGAACTAATGAAATTCAGTGATGAAAACGTTATTTTCGTATGTAAACACACCCTTTTTATCCCCAGTGAGGCTCTGCAGTTGAAAATTTTAAAAATCCTTTCTTATTGCACATC
>WOGP01007698.1:0-11609 GCA_015342065.1 Leptinotarsa undecemlineata
AAACAAATTTAAGTCATCATTAAAGAAGTATATTAGGGACAGCTCATTATGATATTTGTAATTTTTTAGTTTTTAATGTGAACTAACCCAACAATCTATATATATATGTATGTATATTTGGTTTTTCTTGAAAGGTACTTTAAAATGTTATTATTTTTACATAGTTAATGTCGTGAGATATTTATGAATTTGTAATTTTTCTTTTTTTTGTATATTAGGCTTGCCTACTTAATAAATAAATAAATAATAATAATAATTCATTTCACCAGAATTGAATATTGATATAAAGGGGCTTCCTCTCGTACCTGAGGGAAATAGTTTTCTGTTAGTTGGAAAGTAGATAGTTTTTTCATTTGAGTTTCTCTCTTTTATTTAAAAGTTAGATTTAAATGACCTTCAAATTATCTTTCATTGTCATAGTCAATCAATCAATAGAAAATGTCTTAGAGCTTTCATGTAGTCCTCTGAATGAAATTATTTTGTTACTTTTCAATACGTTGATAATTTTATAGTAACTCAGAAATTGTTTCTAGGTTTCATCCAGACCTGCAACCACTACTTCAAACATATCTTCCATATCGCGCACCCATAATTTAATACCATCACCGAATACGTATAAACCGCCGACATCATCCAAGAAAAGTTCGAGAGATTCAAAGAGCGAGAAGAGCTTAGAAAATGCCGTTGAAAAGCTTACCCAGAATCGGCATAAAGCCATTGGGGCCAAGAACGAAATTTCAATCAGTTCCAATGTCCACAGCGGGATTCATCAAAAAGAAAAAAGTGGAAGCAAACAAAAGGAGACTATAAAAGCCAGCAAGGATTCTACTCTGCAACAGAAAAGCGGGTCTGCGAATGAGTCCGAGAAGAAAGTTAGGAATGAAACGAATTCCTGTATCTCTGCTAGTTCTTCCTCAGCACTATCACAAATCAATGTACCTCAACATCCTGCAAAAAATGATGCCGAGAGCAACGTCTCTAACTCTTCAGAGAAAAACTTCCCAAACAGCTCGTCTCACATGAAAAGCTCATCTATGAAAGATTCACCTAGAGCGATAAGTAATGACAACAGCACAAATATTTCTAAAACTTCCACTGTGAAACAAAACGAATCATCTTCTGAAAACAGTCGTTCCGAAAAGAATTCTTTGGTTTCTACGGAAAATAAGAAAATTCATGAAGCCGTCGTTCCCGAACAGGTTCCTCTCGAAACTAAGTCAGATATCAAAGTTGAGGTTTCTGAAATGTCGTCAAGCGGAGCTTCTACGAAGACTTCCTCCGATAGTACTGCAGTCAAAGACATAAGTGTAAGTGTAAATAAAATGCCATGTACATTCAAGGTAGATGAGAGAGTGATGGGATCAAATTTCAAGCAAAGCGTTAAAAATAATGATAACAGTCAATACAGTGAGGAGTTAGCAATGAAAGGAAATGGTTTATGTTGATTCATTGGACAGCAGGCTTGTTCGTTATTTGAGAGAAGGGAATTTAAAGTATTGGTCTTATGAATTGTTGAACGTTACTCTTGTGAAAGTTCACCTTCACAAGACACTTTGAGGTATTTTTTTCTTAATATATACTTTTCATTTTTGTAACGTTGGATGTGTATAAGATCGGTCCTTTCTTGTGAATAGAACCCTATTAAATAAAAGGTATTTTTGGGGAAATTAAAAAGACGTACTCAAGTGGAAATTGGTTTATGACTTCTTCATGAGTCTGATGGAAAATGATAATGGGGAGTCAGAAAAAACATTTCTGAAACAAAGTCTGTGTGGTATTGAAATTGAACGCAAACACCTCGGTAAACTTTCGATATCTAGGCCCTTGTTGAATTTCATTTTTTCAATGTACCGTAATGTATTTTTGTTCACATATTATGAATTTGAAAGATGTTTAATCTTATCTACTTTCGGATACCCAGTAATCCATCATGTGACTCCAAGTTCAACTGCCTGAAAGGCTAAAGTGAGGTTTACAGTCATCATCACAGTAAAATGTCGATGGTTTGTTGTAAATAACTTATTGATAAGAATATTGTGAATCAATTCAGAGAATATTTTCTACCAGGGGTGAAAGGACTTTAAATTTAAGGTCTGAATTAGCTATTTTCTCTCAATTCAAACATCGATTCAAATCAGAATATTGAAGTATGTGCTAGGAATCACACGTTAAAAGGTGAGAAGTCGTTGGTCCTTAGCTCTCACAAATTTCGACTTTTGAGAGATTTTCTTGAACAGAGTTCGTAGAATCGGATGATACATGATGAAAACCCATAACGTATTCAATCACTTTGTTGTGAGATTTTCATTAATCAGTTTTATAAAAACCAAACACCTGTTTCGCTATACCATAGCTTCTTCAGGCGAAAGTAAAATTAATTTAGCGGTCGAAACATCAACCACAAAGGAAAGCTAAGTAAAGATTTTTTTCTGATGCTTTTTGAATTTGTTGGCAAAGTTTATGAATATGAAAGCTTACTGACTAATTGGACTCTTCAGATGTTATCGCCCAGTAACTTTTCTGGGTGAACTTTTCAGTTTGCCATATATTACTTCTCCATTGATTTTACTTTGTTCATTTTTTAGATTGTGTTAGGAATCACACGTTAAAAGGTAAGACCTCGTTAGTCCTTTGCTCGCACAAGTTTCTCAACTCCTGAGAGTTGTCGTTCGTATGGGGGCGACAGCTGATTAACGGAAAAACAGATTTTAAACAGATTCAAACAGATATATACCCATGAAAAGTAATAAGTATGGAGTCTTCCACGAAACAATATTTGCAAAGTCATGTTAATTATTAAATAATATCATAAATTGATATCCGACAACTCGCTGAAGGCTTCGTTACAATGTACATCACTATTCTCAAGGCTTTATTTCATATTTATCAACTTTTAATTTTTATATTCTTTCACACATCACACTGTTTTTTCACTATTGAATATACTATTTTCGTAAAAGGTAATTATTCATTTAAAAAATATTTGTTCTCTGTTTCATATTGAATGGAGATTAAACAATCAACTTTTATAATCATCTCAAACTTAAAAAATTATGGGGAAAGGATGGAATTACTTCTGAAGATTTAAAAGCACTTTAAGTAATATAAAAACAAAATATTGACTTATTCGAAAATTAAAAGAAAATGTAAACTAAAAAAAATATATTTTTTATTTTATATCAAGAATATATCTCGTAAAATTTTCTAGTCTCAAAAAATAAATGTTTGTGCACAGTGTGTAAAGTACTAAAGAATCAAACTGTAGGTATGTCATTTCACAGGTTTTTTTCCTGAGCTGAGTCCCTAAAAATTTTTTGACAGTTTGTTCGAAAGTAGGTGTGATTGACAAGTTTCAGTGAACAAAAATATGTTGCAATAAAAAAATTTGAAATTTAGTGCAACCTCGTGTAAAGAAATTTTACTAACACTTCTTAAGATGACAAGCTCAGTTAAAAACTCAAATAGCTAACAGGCAAATCTTCCTTTTTTTCACCGAAAGTACTTCACTGATAGATACCAGTTTGCTTTGTTAATCAAATCTAAAGTCATTTATCGGGTATTTATATTTTTTATGGACGTTTTTCGAAAAAGTGCCTGGGTCCTTACTTAAATAATTGTTTTTTGTACATTATTATGTAAAGTAGCAGCTATGAGGTGCCTTTTAAAGTTTTTTATTTGTAGATTCGTAGAACGAAACACCGTGTATAAAGTAAGAAATATTTTATTTCGGATATAAATACTCTGCTTTAATAGTAATACAAGGTTTATTTGTTATGTTTTTTGGATATAATAACAATTTTATTGTGCATATTTTTTGGGTTTAGTGTAACCTAAGTTATTTTTTATTTTGTAATGGTGGGCATTGTCCTTTTTTACTATGAATATTTGATATCTTGCCAATTTTTTTACCTATTTTAATGCTTCAATCAAAAACTGAACCTGTGAGTAGGAATTCGAATTTCATTTCCAGGGAAAAACTTTGTTAAAATTTCTACTTGATATCTTTGATTTCTTTCAATTTGAGCATTGCATTCCTTTCGAATTAATGGTGATTTCAATTTTCAATTAACCCTTTGAATTAATGTATCATCATAATTAACGTATTTTATACTTTTCATTGAAAACAATGCTAATAACTGAATTCAAAATAACTTTCAGGTTAACTCAGATGTGAATGTTATGTATCCTTTCTGAATGTTTGAATTTCATTTCTTATTTCATTTAGTAAATGATTTCCAAGGATTATTGATTTTGTGATTAGGAATCACACGTTAAAAGGTAAGACCTCGTTGATCCTTAGCTCGCACAAGTTTCGACTTCTGAGGGTTGTCGTTCGTTTTGGCGCGACAGCTGGTTAAGGGAAAAAACAGATTTTTTTAAACAGATAAAAAAATAAAAATGGACAATGCTTTCCAAGTTGTATTTGAACATACCTATTGATTTTTTTATTTTAGGATATAAAAATAAGATCTTTTGGAAATATTGAATGTAAAGTGGAGATTTTATTACTGTACATTGTACATATGGAGCACAGATGATTTAATAAATATTATTTATAGTTTGTTGATTTTCATGTATTCCAGTCCAGCTCCTGAAAAATGTATGTATAAAGGTTCCTGATGTCTACCGGAAGCACTTTTCAAACTTCAGACAATTCACTATTTGTCATTCTCTCTCTTGCCCCCTTTTCTTCTACTCTCTTCTTCTTCTTCCTCGTTCCATTACTCTCACCGGCTTTTGTTATGTCAGCCAACCTAGTTCAATTGAAAATGGGTTGAGCTACATTTATAACAAAAATTCGAGTATTCATAAATAGCATACTGATTCACCCCTGAAAACATTTCGAATAAAAACTGACCATGTAGTTACGTAAAGAGTGTTGATCCGATGAATTTTTCCAAGATGCATAAAATATCTCTGGTGTGATCAAAGAAAGCGTGCACCCTTTTCCCATTCAAAATATTTTGTTGAAGACTCAACAGAATGCTTGATAAAAAAATTAATAAAAAGATACTATAAGTTTCAGCCTCTCATTCACAGAGGTGCTGAGTTCACTCAAAAGTAACACTGCCTGACAATGTCAAATTTGTACTTCGATATTCATTGTTTTTCCATTTGGGAATGAATTGATATTGAGTGAAAGTTTGTTTGCATCCATTTGAATGAAGATCTGAATCAAAAATGAGCAACAGATTTCGATTTTTGCACCATCTATCAACATGTTTTCAAACTTCATTTCTCGCGAATCGGCTTTAAACACTAAGGTCTAGGCATCTTTGATTTTTCTGTCATTTCATTTGGGATATACTGTTTCTATTGGTTGAAACAATCCATTGGAAAGGTTTTGAGGAATTTTGAAATTTATCCCCTTGCTGCGTTTCATTGACATTATTCGGAGAGTTCAGAAATTCACTCCATTTACTCTTTTCACTCTTCCATTGTGAAAAGAGTTATTATACCTCATGAGTATTATATATACGTGAAAAACTCTTGTTATTGGCGAGTAAACGTAACCTAAACAGTACATGGACTTGTGATGAACTGTTTGGAACATTTGGTGTAGTAATGAATATTACTGGAGTTTCATCCCAACGCCAAATCGTTATATTAACACCTTGACACGTGTTTCGATCACCAAGTGATTATCTTCAATAGGAAGATTGAACTTATTTAAGTTAATCTTCCTTTTGAAGATGATCACTTGGTGATCGAAATACGTGTCAAGGGGTTAATATGACGATTTAGTGTTGGAATAAAACTCCAGTAATATTCAGTACATGGATTGGATACTAAACACTACACTAAAGAAAGAAGATTATCGTCGAAATAGTGAAAAATCGTAACCTTTCATTTCATAAGTAATCGTTCGTTGAATAAAAGAATTCATAAAAATAATACACGATATAAATGCGGCTTGGTTTGAACGTCTGAAACGGCAATAAAACACTTTTCATAACTTCGCAACTAAATAACTCAAAACATCCAGCTGTTCGAATCAGCTGTTTACCGTTAATATTATCGATTACCGATTATTTATTGTCAACGTCCTCTGAGGTAGAAATTTTTTCCTATTATTATTTGGGTAAGCAAATAGTAAAGTGTTCTGTGATCAGGCAATAGACTGCCCCACCCCTCTAATTTGAGTCATATCTTCAACACAGCTGTGGCGCATGCTCTTAGCATGAAATTTGTGGGCTTGTTTATCTTATCGTGATTTGACTATTCATTCATTCATTATTCGTTCTTGATTGTGACCAATACTTTCAAAACTTTCTATTGAAGATTAAAAGTGAAAGTGCTCATAAAGTTGAATTCTACATTTTATCGAAATGGATTCCAATATAGGTGATAATTTGAATTTGATTTTTTAAAAGTATAGGTACTTTATATAAGTACTTTAACTGTCAAAATTTCACCTAATCATTCCATTATCTGTTATAATGATAGATGTTGTTCATGAGATTTATATTTAACTAAGATTCATTTTTCAAGGAGTTTTGAATGCAGATATCTTGGAGAAATTCCGCCAAGAATTTTATAGTGATAAGAAAAATGTTCTTGCTCAAAATATTTGTTCAAAAGTGGACCCCTTTGATGTTGCATTGTCCAGGAAACTTTTGGAAGAAACTCAGCACGTATTCAATCACAAGGTATGTATTTGTCAATAAGATTCTATAGATTATAATTTTCAAAACCATTTTTCATCAAACTGCTTATGTTTCAATTTACCTGTTATGAGTTATGGTTCTGAAAAAAAAACAAGATTAGACAAAAAATATCTTTCATCATAACAATACTATAATAGACAGAATGAGCTCAGTATATTAGAAACTTTTCTATAGACTCAAAAATTACTTTTTTTTACATTGTTAACTAATAATTGTAAGATTTCCTTTTTCATGAACATGTTTTTTTCAAAATTTCAACCTATGTTAATAGGTCTCCTGGTGAGTCATACATTGATTAGATAGGTCAATACAAACAATGGGTCAGTAGTCATCTGAAGAATTGATTATTTGCACACTGCAACAAAATTAATAATAAACAACAGCTTGCATCAATAAATTCACCAGTATGAGATAATTTTTATCACTGTCATGAATGCAGAGAATAGAATAACAGTTGTTATGTTGACCTTCATGAATGTTTTGCTGAACAAAAGTTTATGCAACTGAACTACTTTATTTCCATTTTGAGGCAATAAAATGAGAGTATTTATCATGATTTTTCATTACAAAGCTCCTTGAATATATTGTACTCAACTGAATCATAGGGGGTTCCTAATAAATTCTTATTTTCCGGCTGGTTTGAAATAGTTAAAAATTTGATCAGTAGGATTTTCAAAGGAAGTAACTGGTTATTTTTCCAGAACAGATAATAATCTTTGTTTATGTGATATATTTTTTGTAATGTATAATTGAAAATAGTATTCTTGTTAGACATAATAACGTGAAGCTTCAAAATTGATAAACTCATATTTACAAAATGATACAAAAAGAATGTTATAATTATAAAAGAACTAATCAGGTCAGTCAACTCTGACTGGTTGTAAACAAGAGATTCTACATAAGGCTTATACTGTCCTATACCTGTGTAATTTTCTATTTATCATTATTATCTTTTTAATGAAGTCTCCAAATTTGAACCCTATATAGATTATACAGGAGAAAATATGTTGTAAACCTGACACTAACATTGAAAGCATACTGCCTGAAACAAGATTCTATTGCAGAACAAATGTCAAAGAAGCACATTGCAGTGGTTCTTAGTATTCTTTGGTTTTTTGAACTTTTCTTATAACCTTTACTAATGGGAATAATAACTAAACCGACATCGATGTAAAAGCTGCTCAAGTGTAATAAACACAAAACTGAAAAATTTGCCCATTTTAGACAAGGGCAGAGTTATTAGGGGGGATGGTAATGCGGGTAATTACATACCCCCGACATCATCTATGAATACTGAAATGAAAGGTGGAACTGGAACGTCTGGCATAGAATGAATCCAAAATAAACACTGTTCACCAGAACTGCAACATTCTTCCCGACACAGGTTTCATCAATCAAAGTAGCTTAGTCTGGAGATGAAGTTTCCGTTAATTTCAACACAATGCAAAATATAGAAATAAACAATGGGCTGTTTAATATGAAACCTTTAACACTGTTCATAGTTCTCATAGACAGCGTTTTGTGCAAAACTAGATTTTTTGGTCTCCGAAATCAGTTATTTGCTACATGTTCTTTGAAACGAGTTTTAATCGCTTGCTCAGTCTGACCAGTTCAAAAATCTGTAACTTTGTCGTTGATTGGTGTGAATAGTTGAAATTCGGTATGTAGTATCTCTAGTGTATATACTATCAAATAGTTCTACATTCCCTGTTAATTTTTAATCAACTCCTAAAAAGGTGTAAGTTATCAAATCGTGTTTATTTCTTTTTGTTCCTTTATTGTTTCTAAAGTATATAAATATTATTTTTTTCAGTAACACATTTTCTAAATTGCAATATTTAAAATCTGTTTAGGGTAGTGCAACAAACTCTGTCAAAACCAATAAAGTTATTACATAATAAAACCACAAAATGTACCCAAAAAAATTAAATAAACATTCAATTATTTCATGAATTCTCCATGATCATCTCACCAGAGAATT
Source organism: Leptinotarsa undecemlineata (assembly GCA_015342065.1). Taxonomy (NCBI): domain Eukaryota; kingdom Metazoa; phylum Arthropoda; class Insecta; order Coleoptera; family Chrysomelidae; genus Leptinotarsa; species Leptinotarsa undecemlineata. The sequence goes on from WOGP01007698.1 coordinate 8,650, forward strand.
GAATAATTTGAAAATTTAAAAACCTTACAAATAAGAAGAGTTTTGAAAAAAGTCATTGTACTTCCTTGGAATACACTTTTTTAATAGGCTACCCAATTACACAAAACATCAACTTTCTCACTAAATTCGAAATAGAAATGGAAAAATTACACATCTGTTGATGGTAATCAATCAAATGATTCTTGCAATGGTATCTATATTACCAGATTCAACTGATTTGTTGATTTCATGGCATGAATTGTTTTCTTTTTATTTTATTTTCTCTGTTTATATTCTCGATATGAAGTTTTCATTTTTTCAATTTTAATTTCCTATATGAATATTTATATTTTCGGAATTTATTGAAGTTCTTTTTATTGAGCTAAGTTGGTTAGCGAAACAAATATTGAGAGACAGCTCTTTAGATTTGATGCAGCAAAAGTGTTTTCCTCTGTTATGCTGGGGTCTGTTACAAATTAGTTCAGACTAATAATTATCTGACTTGAGATCTTTCAATGCTATTTTTCTATATCATCATTTCATCTCAACTCACCATTACTGCTTTCAAGGCATTCTGAAATGTTGAACAAACATATTCAACTGATATAATTCATAACAATATAAGTATTGTTATCTGATAACTTACCAATTTGTTTATTCAACAAATGGCCTGTGTTTTCTCTTTCAATAATATCCATTGTTACTTAATCTTTCATTCTATTGAAATATAAATATTGTTATGATACAAGATTATTAATGACTGTAAGGAGTGATATTTTGCTAAACCCATCTAAATTTCAACTTACTCACAAATTTGATATTTATTGTATGCTTGTATAAACCCTGATTGATGTTTCACAAAGAATATTGAGTTAGAAAAACAACTATTGTTTTGAATCAATTGATTTCCTCTGATGATAACATTGACAAATTTATCGACAATAGCAATAAACTTGTTATTTCCCAGGAAGCATAACGAAAAGAATAATATAAAAAAAATGAAAAATATAACAAGTCCACCCCAATAATAAATGTATGAAATATAGAGTTGATAACAATATGAAAGTTTGTAATACAGGACTATTGAAATTTTAATCTATACATGGACTATTGTAAAGGGTGAAAGATAGAGGGTAGGTTAAATTGTGGCACAAATACAAAGAAAAATACCATTAGAAAGTTTAGTTTTCTGCTGTATTGTCATTCAGAATAAATCTTTCAAATAAATTTATGTATTTTGCAAGAAAAGGAAAAAATTCTCTCATACAAATACTGAAAAAAATCTTTCACACCAAATATTACAGCCAATCCCTCCTTTTCTATTTGTGAATATTTCATCTCGGCTGATGTCAACATCCGAAATGCAAATGCAATAAGTTGTTCAACATTGCCATTATAAATATGACTGATCACTGCCCCAATTGCAAAATTAGAAGAATCCACCGTTAATTTCAAAGGTTTATTCGGATCATAGTGAGTTAAAACCGTATTTGACAAAAACATTTTCTTTTTTGTATTGAAGGGGTTATATTTTTTAGAAGTGATTAATTTTTGGGAAAGTTTTTGGCTTTCTACTACTCCATCTTGATACAAAAAAAGAGGATAAGGGAATCTTCCAAAGAAAGGAAGGAAGTAATCAATTTGCAAATAAGTAACTCTATACATGGATGTGTAGATTTTCTTTTTATTTTTGCAAAACTATTTTGCCACTCTGTCGTTCATTGCCATTGAACTCCCTTAGTATAAAGGCTGCAAAATTATTGATGCATTTTGATTTTTCGTGGTTGCGGACATTGTTTTATTGCATAAACCCTCTCTATCAATTTATGACTACCGAATCTTGGAAAAATGCACATTTTTCTTTATGAACTTTTAAGCTACACTCTTGAAGACGTTGTAAAACTAACTTTTATCTCTGGTAGTGCTCTTCGTCATCTTTGAAAGGAAATAACTCCTTGTGGGTGGATATTTTAACTATTTTTGAACTATTCTCTGGAAATAACATTTGCTGGTAGGCTTCTGAAAGATCTAATTTTGAAAACTTTTCACCACCTTGTAATTGATTGAACAAATACTCAATTCGCGGAAGAGGGTATCATTGTACCTCCAGTTGAGGATTGAGGGTTATTTATATATTTTATTTTATATATTATTTATATAAAACCGAAGAAAATGAAGTTATACTGAATGAACACGATCCCCATATAATTAGTTTCTCCGAAACTTTGTTCACAAATATTAATGTGGATTGTGTTTAGTTCAAGAATTATGCCACAGCTAGTTTTTTTGTCAGGCAGAGACACATTCATGGTGGCGTTATGATTTTAGTGAAACGTGAATTACAGACGAAAGCTTTTGATTGCCTAGACCTAGATCATACTGAAACCAAACTGTACTCACTAGGAATTCATGGAAATATATTGAAGTGATTCATGTAATTTTTGAGGCACAGAAAAATTATTGTAAAACTCAATGGAGCACGATCTGAATTGCATACCATCAATCTAGGAGTACCACGAGGATCTATACTGGGTGCATTGATTTTCCTTATGTTCATCAATGATCTGCCAGGGTATATGAATGCTGATTGCTTAGTATTATATGCCGATGATGTATCTGTTGCATTTCACAGTGAAAATGAATGTGAATTTGATGTGAAAGTTAACGAACTTCATACAAATTCACTAACTGGTGTGTCTCTAATCGATTAATACTTAACCACAACAAAACCATTCTTATGCAATACTCTATAAAAAAACGATATTATGGTCCCGGAAATAAGTATACGTAACGGGACATTGATTACATCAGAATTTACGAAGTTGTTAGGCACGTTCTAGACTCCAATCTATCCTTTAGAAATTGTATCGATCATATCAGCAAGAAAGTAAATAGTGGGTATTATGCCATTCTGCAAAGGAAGAACATCTTCAAAAAGCTTCAACTTATCAATATTTACTATGCCCTCATATATCCTATAA
>WOGP01007699.1:0-11609 GCA_015342065.1 Leptinotarsa undecemlineata
AAAGATTCATGGATATATTCTGAGAGCCCACATCAAGTGCCAATAGCAAAATGTGGACAGATTTTCAATATGTCTGCGAATAAAGAATGTATAGGCGAAAAAATAATTTGGGATTTTTTGGTTTTTCCTGTATATTTCCTGAACCAAAAGAGCTATATTCCATTTCTTTACATCATTGAATAGGTCTCTAAAATACACAACTTTGCCATGATTTAACCGACATTAGTCTATTGATGAAAATTATAGAGTAGTAGATTCTTCTGTTTTGAAGGAGTAATATATTAACTTTATTCAGTAGTATTCTGTTGTCGATGCCTTATTCAGGGCTTGTAAGTAATATATTTCATGAAGCCTCTTTGTATGGATTCGATTTTGTTTTGGTATATGGGTGACCATATTAAGGGAGGCATATTCCAGCCGAGATTTGACGTATGCATTGAAAAGAGTTAAAAAAACTGTCTCTGCTACGAAAGTTCTTACAGTTACGATAAATGAAACCTAGCAGCCGTTTGGCTGAGAATATTATTGTCTCACAGTGTATGGAGAAACTCAGATTAGGGTCAAATGTGACACCCCATATCCCTTCGATGAGTGCTTATTTGAAGAGGTGTGTTATTTATGCAGTAATCATGATAAAAAACATTATGTTCAAGTGTGTATTTTGAGTATATTTTCATTTATTTGTGTTGAGTGGTAACTCATGTAAAATGAATTAATGATATCCTATCATTTGATAAGGTCATCTTTCTGGCAACCTTTTTGGATGAACATCGAAGAACGATATTTCAAATGAGAGAAAAAACCTAAGCTATGTGTTGCGACGTGAAAGACGAAAGAAATCTGACAATTTTTTAAAAAATAACTATCAGAAATCTAGTTCTCTACATTACGTGTAACCTCTACTACTAATAGGAATTCAGACTTGTTTGCCTTGCTGATCATTAAATAATAAAAAAAAGAATCTAGTTGGCATCTATGTGTTTGAAACTACACCGGCTAGTTGAGAAATGAAGCTCTTCCAAAGTTGCCTACGGCTATATACATATTTCAGACTACCTACAGTGCAAATAACAGGGAAATATAATAAATCAAAGTGTTCAGCAGGATTATAGAATAACTCAAAATATCTGGCAGAACAACAACCAAGTAAATATTATTCAAAATTCAACGTGGAATTTGAATTTTCTTTGCGCCGGCAAGGTCAATGAGAGGAAGTCAAACAAGACTGAAATATTCTCAAAACTGGATTCCAAAAATACTTTAATTGCCACAACAGTGAATCAGTTTTTTGGAATTCCACTTGGCATTATGTTTACAAGAATATAAAACGAGTGGTTTCACTTATCTGGATTTTAATCAGATTAGAAAATTCGCAACAAAAGAGTAGATATGAATTACTTGGATCAAATAAGGTAATTGAAAACGAACATAGTACTTTAAATATTTTGTATATGTTTTTAACTGTGGAGATCTTATCAATCATTTATAATCCATATTTCTTGATAAATTTTTATTGATTTCTTTATTACATACGTTGAATGCCGTAGGACTTGAAAGAGATCAACCTCTCACAACCTCATTAATGAAAACCTTAACATTTTTTTGAATACGTGAATTGTTTCTTGTCTTCTTTTTGTATACCTCTGCATTGTATGAAACGCATGTTTGTGTGAGATGACTCATTTTGAATGAATTACACTCAATTGGTTATATAGAATAGCATATTTGTAGAAAGAGAATATGAACAAACGACTAGTAGGAAAGCCAATAGAAAACAAAATTGAGAACAGTAACGAAAGCAAGAGTAAGCAGAAGAAAACAGAAATACAAAGAACGAAAAGATTGAATCAGAAAAATAAATGAAACAGAAACGCATCAAGACGAATCATGATAACATCAAATATACAATTTTCACGATACTCTCACTGAAAATAAAATATGAATATTTATCCTAGAAAAAATATACCAGAAAATATTAAAAAGCAGATACAGATGGTGTGTAAAAACTGATTGATTGAAAAAGAAAAATGACTGCATTGGATTGGAAGATTTTAGAATGGTTCGAGAATGAAATGTAAGTACCAGAAGGATGTTAAAGTACCAGCATTTTTGTCCAAATCACTCAGCTGAAAATATTCACTATACTTTACAAAAACAGTATGATGAGATACGATGTAACGGAATTTTTACAGAAAGACAACTATTGGGAAATATTTCAGCCTTTGTAACTACACTACTTTGTGAATATTTTTGGAGTTTTATCCCAACACCAAACCGTTATTTTAACACCTCGACACGTGTTTCGATCACCAGAGGATCATCTTCAAGAGGAAGTTCAATCTTGTAGTACTATATCAAAGATTCCAAACAGTGCATCACTTTGTAATGATCGTGTACAAGAATAAGTTTCATGATAAATATAATAATATGACCTTTGGTAGTGGACAACTTTGATAAGAAACAACAGAGGTTGTGTTTGTTTCTTGGCTTTGGATTAGTATAACAATTCCCGTAAAGAACACTTCTGGGTCGACAAGTGGAAGTCATATCAAAATTGGATGACTTGTATCAAAAATACAACGAAAGTCGAAAGTTGATATGTATATGATAGCATCATATACAATTTTTCAATCGGCAATGTTCAAAGAAACATTCCTAAAAGAGTGAAAAATACGCAATGAAACATGTATTGCGAATTCTTTTATGAACTATTTTGTCAATGTCTCACATCAAAGTATGGTTCACATACGTTTCTTATAGATTTTCATCAAATGAAGGCCACTTCCATCATTAATCTCGATATTTCTTTCATTTCTCCTCCTCTCATTGATATTTATCACCTCTTGAAATTTTTAAAATGACTTATTGCTATTAAGAATTGGACATTTAAAACAATTTTAACCATATTAACTTAATTAGTCCACTGTTTCTCGAAAACATAAAATTTTTGCGATTTTAGTTGACGAGTGAGCATGATGAATCCTTCTACTCAGACGACATCTAGGGGATAGACAGAAAACCAGTGGTTTCTGTTCTTTTTATTGTTCTTAATTATCTCGGCTAAGAAGTGGATGTATTGATAATAACGATCCATATAAATAAAAGAAAATTATGTCTTATCGTTATTTTTGTTGTTTTTCGAATTCAACGAATATCAATTATTCATTTGCTCAGACTTTATAAGAACTTAATGTACGAAGAAAATATTGATATCTCCTTATCTTGGAGCATAACTGCTGATAATATACACAAATATGTTTAGTGAAGAAACAGATTCTGACAAATTAGGATCTTTCTCGCGTAGCCTCAACTACCAACTCTTGTTCAAGATCAGTGAATTTTCACTGAAAAACATTGAATATTTTTACAAAAACGCAACACGTGTTTCGCCATACAATGGCTTCTTCGGGCGTGTCTTTACTGACTTTATTCTACATTCAATGCTTTATATACCTAATTTTACAATTTAAAGTACCTACATTTCAAGTACCCGAGTTTTACCTGGTCATTTGACGTTTCATGTGTACCTGAATTTGTAATGAATTAAGTTACCTCAGCTAATATACTGTTTAGTGAAAATCTGACAATAAAGAGTTTTTTTAATGCCGTAATTTTTTTTTTGGTTTCAATAAAAGTAATGTACATCCTATCATATTGGCTATGTATTATGGAATTGTAAAGATGATTTTTTTTAATGTTCTTTTGCAACTCCATCTAACTGGTCGTCCACCAATACAGGTTTGAAGATGACTGGATATTTTGAAGTTATTGATAATCTATTTAATTGGATGCAACATACATAATTCGAGTTTCGTTCGTATTCATCCTGTTTTTAATCATCTTGCAGAATATGTTTCTTGAATTACCATTTTTTCGCTATTGTAACCCTTGTCTTTTTACAAATCTTAATCGAATTAAAATTGTATATTCAGAAGTATTTTCTGCTATTTTTCGACATTTTGGAAGTATTTCTTAATACACTATTATTAAATATTCTCTCATCGTAGCTCTTGTTTTGGATTGAATACCTACTGAACGGTTTTTTTCATACCCGGTTCAACAAAAGTACCATGTCTTATTTTATTAGCTCATTTGATTATTTGTTGTATAGAAAATAGTAACTTGTTCATATTCACCCACTCGATATGTTTATTTTCACCAGATGGTCACTTTTACTTTATTTAACAAATGAAAAAAACTAACAGAAATTATTATAGATCAATAATACAGTATTATCAATAAAATACAGGTCAATTCATGACGCAACTTAACTTGATTGGTGATAGATTATTGCGAAACACAGAAAGTTTATTTCATTTCAACTCTTTCTAATAGTTGAGACTAATAAAGAATAACCATGTGTCATCAAGAAAATAAACGATAAAACATATTATATACTATTCTTCTCTTAGACAAGTAAAAAACGAAGGCAAAAGTTTGCCTTAGATGTTCGGCAGGAATACGCTTGTTAATTTTCACTCTCCCCTAGAACCAGCTCCGCTTTCCCCTACCCCTACCAATTACGATCTCTCCTAATCCTATGAGTGGTGGTTGAAAATATAGGGTCAAGATCAGAAAAGTAACCTATTCGTTATAGATATCTCTGAAAATAGATATCAAAATAATTTTTACAAATTCGTCGTTTGATCTATCTTCATTGATAAATACTGCAAATGCCTGGAACGCAATGTCATCAAGGCATAAGGTAAGATTATGGAGAAAACCTTATTTGCAATTTCCAGCTCTCAAGTTGCGAAGACTAACCAAAGACATAAGTCGAATGCAAAAGACAAGAGTCAGAGAGATCATCGCAACAAAAATAAGATGACTAGAAATGTTATTGTTGTGGCTTGTTTCGACTTCATTTCGTCTCTTCAGTCAAGAAAAACCCCAAGATAAGAAATATTTCACATAGTTCTAAATGAAAACAAAGATGAGAAGTTCGATTTGTTTTCTTTGATAAACATTTCTAAATTCAAAGGAAAACAGATCAAACGAAGAATTTGCCGAAATTCTGATCTTTGTTAGTGAAGATATTTACTATATTTAGAACAATCTGTCTCAGGGTTTTTCCTGACTGAAGAAACGAGCTGAAAACAAAACCAGCCGCACCCTACTGGTTTTCTGGTGTTGAACACATTCTCTTTGTTGCGATGATCTTCCCGAATCTCGTCTTGCACTTTTGACTTTTATCTTTGGTTGATCCTTTCAACTTGATAACTGGATTTCAAACCAAGGTATCACCATAATCTGAAGTTATGTCCCATTGCGTTCCAGACATTAACTTTCGTCCTTCTGGTCTCATCAGTTTGGCGAAGAAACCAATAAAGCTCAATAACGAATCGTTCACATACAGAGAGATTTTACCATCCAAGCTCCCAATTCTTTTATTTATGTCGATAGAATATCCAGTCTGAAACCAATATCAAGCCCATCCAACAACAAATCACGCAAAAAATTCTCGCATACCTTGGCTGATTGGCGAATATATTCCACCACGACGGTCTTTTCTGTCTCACCTCCCCCGGGGAACCGTCTGGGGATCCATCTACTACCCCCTTCCTCCTCTTCCTCTCGAATTTGATGGCATGCCAGGATTTTCTCCTGCCTTTCTTATCCAATATTTCCGGAAGATCTTCCTCGATGCTGGGCCAGGAATTATCGTGTTGCCGGAGTTTGATCTTGGTCTCTTCCACCCAGGGGTCCTTTTCATGAACAACCTGGAGAACCTCTTGACTCATCATTTTGTCGGTTTCCTTTTTCCAGCACTCTACATTGCACTCGGGGACGACAGAACCAAAATACAAATATACTGTCCACAGTTATTACGGGTGGAAAGTATTTTTTGGCGTTGGTGAACCGCTACTGAAAATTTTTACTTTAATACGTTGGAAGAACTGAGAGTTCGTCCGGAGAAGTGGAACTGGGATTGGGAAAACTGAGATTATTTAGAGTTTGGACAATACAAATCAGGATTTGAAATTGGCAATTGATTATTCATACTTGGTACTAATAGAAAATCTCGGAGAAAACCAGTTTTTCAAGGAACAAATTATCTCTGAATGACCTCACTGGACCAACGGGTCATTTCTCATAGTGCATTCATTTCTGGTCACAGTAGGCACATACTCATTCTAACATAAAGACATACTATTTTATCTAAAACCGCCGATTCTAAGAAAAATACTGATTTTGGTAAAAATCAAACAGTCTTACACAACACATCCGATATTTTATATTCAATTCAAAACAACCCAGTAACCGTATCTGAAATATATGATAATCCAATTAAATTAATGTAAATTAAAAATAGATACTAACGAACTGTATAATTATGTAATTATGTAATCCCAATGAGAACAGAATTCGGGCATTAACTCTCTCTCTCTCGGCCATAGTATATTAGTACTGTGGCCGAGAGAGAGAGAGAGAGAGAGAACCTAAAGTACTGAAAGTTTCGTCAGAGTTTGCTGCAGACATCATCAGTAGTATATGTGTTTATTGCAAAGACAAAAGTTTAGTTGTTAATTAAATGGTCCATATGGATATTTTTTTTATTGATTGATGACTATTACTGGAGTTTGTTCCCAACACCAAGTGATCATCTTCAAGAGGAAGAGGAAGATCAGTTTGATCTTCTGATCTTGGTGTTGGGAAAAAACTCCAGTAATAGTCATTACTACACCAAAGGTTCCAAACAGTGCATCATAAGTATTGATTGATGATTGAGATACATCTGGGGACTTAATATAATTTATAATTCCATTATCAATGTTCAGACAATTTTTCAATTTTAGAACAGAATTTTAGAATTATATGAAGTAGCTCGCTGAAAAAATAAAACAATATTCTTGAAATAGAACCAATCCATCATTTTGATATTTCTTGAAAATATAATTTTTCTATTATCTAATACACTAATCCCGATTAGTAATTAAATATTAGCCAAGATATTGTAGCGGATTTGTGTTTTTTCGTTATTAAATTGTTATTTTCTGTTATCAGTAACACCTTATATCGATTGATGTGGAAAGGTATCAAGAAATTCAGGGAATTTTGCTGTATTTCATCCTACGAGAGTTTGGATGAAATGCATGAAATGTTCAGCAAAAAAAAGAGGCATTTTACCGCTAACCAGAAAGTTACTTTCGAAGTCACAACTTTTTTTATTACTTGATGAGGTACTATTTTCATTGCTAGTTACCAGATACATAGCATGACTTATCGATAATCTTTATAGAAAAAATATAAAATATGAAATTCAAATATATATTATGTAAATTTTTTTTTTCCAGTCCGAAATGTTTTGAGAGTTGCGGTCGAAATATCAAACATTCTTTATGTGATTATTTGTCAATTCAGTTGTTTTATAAATAAACAACATAGCGTCATTTGTGAAATGCATTCTGGTAATATGAATTTTTGTGATGGAATTATCCATGAAGAATTGTACAACAGAGATTTTCGGAAAATAAGAAATAGGTGAACATTATGACACTATTTTTCATGATTTCATTTCAATAATAATAATAAAATAAGTATACACATAGTTCAGACAAAAAGACAAGTAAGTTATCTAACTACATGCCAAAATATTCATCCACAGAATAAAAATATTTCTGACTTGAAAAATTTTTGAGGACTTTTATAGGACTGTTTTTTTTTCGTATGTTTTATTTCTGGAGGATGGAATTTGACTAATGATTTTCAGCTAGTTGAAGGTCTGATTTATTAGATAATGGTATAATTTGGTATATTTATTCACCGAGTCTATGCCAACAAAGCATTTTTACGCCATTAGTAATATTAACCATTTGACAGAAAAAAAGTCAGTTTTTAGATTTTTTTATTCTGAATTTGTATAGAATCAAAATATCAACATCTCAAGATTGTTTTGTAATGATATTTATACCTTTCAGTTTAATAATCTGGTCAAAAATTCATTAAATTTTGTAGATCAAAATATGACTAAGTCAAATTGTTATTATTTTTATAACATGAACATAGTTCATTCAATTTGAAGAATTCCAATCTGAAGTGAAATTTTCGAAGAACTAATGGTATTGTAAGGAATGGAAACAATCTGTAAAAATGTTTTGAAACACTGATAATTGTTTTTTAGTGGAAAACCATAATGTATATGGTGATGTGTCTTGTATATTACATTTCAACAGAATTAAATTGTACGTAAAGATTTACTCGTACTATGCATATCGACTGCTTTTTTTCTGTTTGACAATCTATCATTCTTTCTTTCTTCATAACGATACATTACAGTAGAGAATATGTATACCATCCAGGCGAAATCATATTTCAATATTACATTAAAAAACTGCCTTCAGTATGAGACACGGAGCTAGTTATCCAAATAACTTTAAACAAATAACGAATTTGAGATGAATAAAAAAAGTTTTATGCTCTTTAATAATCATTTCTGCAATTACTGCGATTTTCAACAATACTAGATGTAATAAACTTCCAAAGAAACAATTATTTTCAATTTAGGAACAGTTAGGCAACAAAAAAATCGCGAAAGTGGTATTCAAATCATTCAATATAGAAAATTCAATATGTCTCTATTCCAATTTGATCCTAAAAATTATAAAAACTGTTTCAAGTATATTGTACCTACATTGATTTTTGCGGTTAACTTCTTCAAAGTTCAATAAAACATCTAGATTTCAATGAAATACTCAGGCGGACTATGTCAAACACAATATGGAGCTTCAGAAGTCCAAGAGCTAATGAAAAGTAAATAACTGATAAAAATTGATGTCAAAAAATTGCAAACTGTTGAGAACAGTTTCTAAGCTGAAAAATATTCATTGACCAGTTAAATTGTGAGAGGAGTTCCACGGGGTAGCATTCTAGGGCCTATGTCACTAATTTCGTTCAACTAAAAAAGTACTTTTTAGAATTTTACATTTTGAATTCTCCCATTACAGAATATCTCTTATAAATGAAAATGCCTTACAAAATTTTTGATCTTAGAGATCGTAACTAAATAAACAGACTCTAAGTTTAATGAAGCTAATAACCTTTTGAAATTAACTTGAAATCTTCAAAGGTCGAGGTGAAGAAATGCTGTTATAAAACTTTTGCATCTTCAGTTGAATATTTTCAAATAGTTGAATGAAAACGTTACTATTATTGTTCGATGAAACCTTATTCTTCGCAAAGTTTTGAACTTTGACGGGCTTTTCAAAGGTAGTGTAAACACTAGCACTAGCATGATTACATTTTATGCCACAATTCAAAATATTTCCGAAAATAATGATAATATAAATCGATACCGTACTCAGTTTTCCCAAAAGTTCCACCTCTCAAAAAATATAATAAATATATTACTCAGTTCCAGTTTCCCAAACGAAAAAAAATCCGAATCCTTCTTGAAACAACAACAGCAATAGCCTTTTGACGAACAACAACAATATAACGGAACACCGAATCAGAAAATAGGAACAATACTTTCACACCGATTCTGGAAGATCGACGAAACACAATCGAACTCTCTCCTTCTTCGATAAATAATAAGAACTTCGAAACAAAAACCACGAGGACCGCCTCACTAGACCATCTATCTCGACGCCGTTATCGCCAAACAATGATTGGCACACGAGAAACTGCACCGCACCGACAATAAAAGATAACTTATACTGAGGCGGCTGTGTATGTATATGTGGCCAACTAGATGCTGCTGTCCGTAACAACGAGCTCTCCGAAGTGCACTAACCTGGTGTTTGGACGTGGGGCTCTGTACCGAGCGTGACTCCTCCTCGTCGTTGCTGCACCATCGGTATAACTTTCACAAAACACCAGCAACGCTTGTATAGAGTGGACCAAACGAATACGTGTGATTTTGCTTTAGATATTATTGTAAATTTAAAGAGTGGGTCTTATAGAGTTAAGGAAGTTATATCGCCGTAGATTTGGCCTCTAAGTATACGCTTTTATCGAAAACGTAGTCATTTATTATTTGAGAATTTCGAAAATTCCATAGTATTTATCTGCAGATATTCCAAATTAGGCCAATAAAGAAGTGGTTTTCATTGGAGAAGAAGCTGATGTCTCTGTGTGGTGATATTTTGGAAAGACCCTTCAAGATTCATTCTCCAATATATCAGCAAAATAGAATCACTGAAAAAAAGCTGGTATGCGGAGTTCAATCTCGATATTCTATTCGCTTCTACTCCTCCTTTTGACGATATTCGTTTCATCTCGGAAAACCTGGTGACGAATTATGCCCACTTCGAAGTTGAGATGATTCTGGTCATGAGCAGATTTGGGAAAAAAAGAGAAGACATACTACTTTTCGTAGATCAGGATCCGATATGTAGATGATGTATTTGCGATTTTCAGCACAAAAAAATTTAAGGTCGATGACTTTGTTTCGACTGTTACAACAGATCCCCGAATATCAGATCTCTGGGTGACCAGAAATTACGAGGGTTTAGAATCTGATACTGATAGAAAGACTACTTTCAGATATATTCCTGACGGGTCTCACCATTGTCCACAATAACTCGAGGCACTATATTTTCTTCTCCATAAGCATGTTATATTCCCCTTGAATAAAGAAATATAGGATATTCGGGAAATAAGTTATGATAAATTGATAAGGAAACTTAAATTTGGGCGACATTCTCCTAACTCTACGATTTTTCAAAAAGACAATGTTTCAAAGTTTAATGTTATTTGATAGGAACCAACATGCACAAATAATCATCAAGAGATGTACTAGTCTCGTTATGGCACTAGACTCATTCAAGTTTTATCGATACTAGAAATAGCAAAGATATACAGTGTGTAACAACGAAAACTTAACAGAGCCGTTTTTGAATATAAAAACTAAGATTTTTAAAAAAGCTCGTACACGTCGATTTCTAATTGAATGGGGACACCTTTCAGACTAGTCAGATTTTTTGTAGTACGCACCCCCTCGGAGATGTGCGTCCGACGACCCTTATTTAGATAGGGAAAAAATAAATTTTTGCTTTTTATGGCAACCTGCTAATACATGTCGATTTGATTTCGTAAAAAAGTAAGAATTATTTGTTTATTACGAGGATATTTTTTCGGGGGATGGGGTTGGTTACCTCCCTCACATTTCAGGTATATTGAGTGGCACCTCCTTATGAAAGTTGCCTTTTGACGTGGATATTTTATGCTTCTACCTACCTATACAACGAATACAACCTGCTGATTTCCTTGACTACTGATGACACAGAAACGTTTATAAAACTGTTTTAGGGTTAATAAATACCAATAATTGTTTTGAAAGCACACACAAAAAAAGTTAACACCTAATAAGGGTAACTCACATAGGAAATTTAGAGTAAATGTTTAAAGTATGTGCCATTTTGCTCTATGCAACAATAAAAAATTTGTTCGAATTTTGCTCTTACATTATTCAACATCTCAGGAGATATAGCTCAGCATTCATCAATAATTCTACGACGTAATTCATCCAAATTGGCTGGCTGTGTGGCATAAATATTATTCAAAAAATTTGGAACCTGCTGGGCATAATGGGGTGGTGCACCGTCTTGTTGAAAATGGATAAATTCATCTTGACATCTTGGATCCTGTTCAATTATTTCAACTATACG
>WOGP01007700.1:0-11607 GCA_015342065.1 Leptinotarsa undecemlineata
TTGTTCAATATTTTGTTTTAATTGTACTCTGTATATGTAGTGAATGAAGTTATTATTATTATTATTCTAAAATGTTCACTTTCATGTTCACTCCATTAGGAAACATTGTCAATAATCTTTTTCAGCTTACTATAATCTGAAACACAATCTATTTTTTATAAAATTTAGGGTCATCAGCAAAGAGTAAACAACTTGAATATTTAATTTCCGCTGACAAATCATTAAGAAAAATGAGAAACAATATAGGCCCAAGTTTGATCATTGGGGCACTCCTGATTTTGACTCGTACTCATCTGAATAGTTGGTATCAAATTTCACTCTGAACGTTCTCTCATTTGAATATGATGCTAAGAATTTCATAGTTCCTTTCTTAGAGAAAGTTTATTTAACAATACATCATGATTTACTTTGTCGAACGCTTTTTGGATATCTGTGTATATCACGTCGACCTGAGTAGAATTTTCCAGACTTCTAAGTACGTCATGACTAAAATATAGAAGATTCGTGGAAGTTGACTTTTTTGGCACAAAGCCGTGCTGTCTTTCTACCACACATGTCAGTGGAATGGCAAAGGCTGTGTCTCAAAAGCTAGTAACACTGTTCCGAATTAGAAAACTTGACTCACCTTAGCAAATTTTGATGCTTTATGAAGCTCAGATCGGATCTTTTTTGGTGTATTGTTCTCATGTATGGAACTCCTCTCCCAAACATACCTTGAAGCTGCTGGATTCCATCCAGAAAAGAGTTATCCGTCTGGAAGATCGAAGAAAGGTTGCAGATCTATCTCTACTCTATAGATACTTCCACGGGAAGTAACTTCACCAAAAGCGGCACATATCAGAAATATGCGACGGACTGTGGCTGTGGTCGTTTTGAGGTTTAACTCAGTACATCTCGAACTCCACTGTTTCTGAACTCTTCCATTTGGAGAGCTAGGTTTATGTGGAATATACTTCCTGAATACGTTTTTCCAAATGGATTTCATCTCCGGCGATTCAAATCCAATGTAAATCACTACTTTCGCACAGGCACCGATATTGGTTTTATCTTAAAAAAGTTCTCATTTTTGATAATGATCTCGTCTCACGTAGTAGCAGCTACATCGATCAATTTATTCATTATCAGTAATTTCCGTTCATAACACTGTTAGCATTCAGGCCAGTTTTAAGACTTCATTTCATGTATATTTTCAACTACAAGCAAGAAATAATCGTCGACTACATGAAAAATTGCATAACCATTCACGAAAATGTTGATAATATGATTTTACATGTGTTGTTGAATAAATTAACATTATTTTCTTGTAGTACTTCCTTGAAACCGCAAGTCATTCATATATGAGGAGCAGCAAAGCGGTCCAACTAATGAGGCAATCACATCTACAGTCATCTTGGGCAACTATTAGGACATTTCACCAATATCTGGCATGTTTCCCCTAAAACTGGAGCTTGGTATGTAAGTAACGTTTCATGCACGTGTTACTCGTATTTGCCCTCGAGAGCTTCTGATCAACTTCTTATTTATCCCTAATAGGATACTTGATGAAATTGATACCGACGAAGGGGAAAGACCCACCCTACTTCCACTGTAGAAAGTAATGAATCCACATATCTTTCTGAATGTCGTGATAGAGAAGTTATATGCTGTAGCCATGCTATTTAACACTTGATTCTGATCATAATACTGGACACGGATGACAGATAAAATCATACTATGTATAATGTATATTTTGATAATCTACTAATCAACGACTAATTATGAAACTAATCCACGAATTGAGACTCCAAACCTTTGTTTTGTTTGAAAAAAGTAACTTTGAGAATATATATGTCACTAAAAATATCAAGAAATTACTCGAAATTACAACATTGACTTTTTTATTATATTCTCAGAATTAACAAGAACGTTTACTGAAAAAATTAAAAAATCTTCAGTATTTTTCTATTGTAAACCTAAAGTTTTACTCTTTTACTTTTATTCAAATTGAAATGTATCACTAATAGATTGTCATTTTCTCAGATGAAAACCTCCCGACTTCAATATTGCCGATACTTCATCACAAAGTTTCAACGCTTCGGGTATGCCCATCAAGAAGTCATCAACATAAAAATCGTTCACTGAAGCTTGCGACGCAATAGGGTATCTTCCAAAGTTTTTCAGAGATAATTGCTTCAAACATCGAATCGCTAAAAACGAACTGGATATTGAGCCAAAAGTTACAGTATTCCATTCGTAAATACCGATCTCATCGAAAAGATCATTTCTGCATAATTTTCTGCAAAGCTCATTGTTTTTCGTTCACTCAGACCTGAAGAAACATGCGAGGAACGTCGCGTCGGCACAAACGTTATGAGTATTAATCCTAAACTTCAACAAAATTGTATATCATTTTGCATAGGTAGTCCCTCTATTGCAATTCATTAAGAGAAGGAACTGACCCATCAAAAACAACCCTTAACTTCGTAGTTGTACTATATTTGTTCATAACTCCGTGATGAGGCAAATAATAGGATATACTTTGGCTAACTACATCATTAACTCTCGTCATATGTCCCGAAAGTTCTTAATCTATCATAAAGTCAACATACATGTTTCTCAAATCTTTGTTTTCAAGTAAACGGTTTTCTAATGAGAAAAACCTAGATGAAGCTTTTCGTTTTGGGTCACCCTATTTCAATGCTTGAATGGAATTGAAACTACCAATCTACCATCACTATTGTGAATGGTATTTTCTACAAAAAGCTTTCAACACTCTTTCTCTTCTTGGGTTAATGTTTTTTTCATAATCCTGGTTTCTCCAACTGCCCAAAACTCATATAATTGATGTTGGATCGTTTTTTGAAATTAATCCACAAAACGTTGTCTTTCCAGTTCCACAATATCTCATTTATCCACTTATAATTCAACCCAGCTTGGTATTATGCAAAACTGACAAATTCTTTCCTAACATGATCTTTACTGAATTTAGAATCATAATTTTTGTTTCAACAACAGACCAGTTGTCTTGTTACCTTCGTGACCCCTCTTTGCTCTACATATTTTAGTGAAGTGAATTTAACAGATCGCCCTCACTCTAAATTAAGACTTTCGAACGACTATTTCAAACTGGAAAATTCGAAATTAAAATTTGAGTTCCTATACTGGGTGTTTCAAATTCAATCCTCATCATTGGGATCTCGGAAACTATGAAAGATACGAAGATGGTTAACTTGGGGCAAAGTTACTCATTTATCTGACTAACAATATGCCTTTGAGAAAGTTCTGAAATTCCGAGTATACTCGGAGATATTCGTGAAAAACATGAATTTCGGATAAAGGTTTTTATTTTTTTCTGGCTTTATTTATTGAAGGATGCGAAAATAAATCAAACTTCTACAAAGCCACTTCTTTACTGCTATATAACGGTGTTTTCAGATTTGCTACCTAACGTTTCGTTTTCCGGCACCATCAACCTACTTTTTTCTTATGGATGTTTCTTTCTTATTGGATTGTTTCTGTTTTGAATAGAACCAGATTTTTACCATTTTGATGATGCATCATAAGTTATCATTCTTTTTCGAGAAATTGGAGATATTGAAAAAATAATTTTATCATCATAGGATTTGACTTTATTGTTTTCAAATTTAACTTTTAATTTGTTACACTCAATGATATTTTGTTATTGTACAAGTCACTGAATTTTTGGTGAAAAATGGCTTTCACCAATGAAGAAAAAAAAAGATTGATACAAATTCATTACAAATACGATAGAAACAGTGTTTAACTTGTCTCCTGAAAGACGGCAACCACATAATGAAATAGCCGATGGACAAATACGGAGACAGAATGAAAAATTAGACGTGGTGTCTTTTTCAATGAAAATAGAAATCTAAACAAATATCAATAATCAACTGAAATACAAAGATAAAAGTCAATCACATCAAATGCTCAAAATGCTGGCCTTGTTCATGATAACACAACTGTGCCCTTCTTGGAATATTATTCACAGCACGAATAATTTTCCTCCCCCTCAATCTTTCGATCTCTCTAACAATGCTTTGTTGAAGGTCCGCAATATTTTGATATTTCCTCTGATCATAAACTAAATTTATCAGTGTACCCCATAAGAATGTATCTACAACACCTAAGTCTGGAGACCTAGCTGTCCACCTCACCAGCCCATTATTCTCTTTCTATTTATCACCAAACGTTTCAGTCAGGTAATTGGATACAAATCTGGTAGTGTGTTGAAACCAGATGTTGTTATAGTGAGCCAACGATAGATCATCAAAATAGTCCCCAGAAATAGGATCCAAAATTTTCTTAGTAAATTCCTGCCCATACATCAATACTAAATCGCACTTGAGTTCGAATTTCTTGGAATATTCTCCAAATGTGTTCGTTATTCCGGTTGAATATCCCACAAATCGTAAAAGTTCTTTCATCTATTCAAATTATATTTTCCAGGAAAACAGGAAAATCAGGTCTTCATATTAGCCAATTGCAAAATTCCAATCGCATTTCGGGATCACCTGGATGCAATTTTTGAGATATGTGTTTTTTGTAACATTTCAAACCTTAATTTTTTGAGATGGCTCCAAGCACTTTCGGAGAAAATTTGACATGTAAATTACCCAAGGTTCATATTTATCTGCAAATTAATAATTTTTTGAAAAGGAGACAATGTCCGACTTACCTCATACATACCTAATTTATCCAATTTTCTTTATTTTCCAGGTCCATTCTATCTCCGTATTTTTTCCTCGGCTTTTCAAATGAACCAAACTCGGTGAGATTTTGATCCAATAACTTGAACATAATTCGATGTGGTTGTCGTCTTTTGGGATATAAGTTTGAATACGTTTCCGATGTCCTAACCCTATTCCTATCATATTTGTGATAAATTTATAACATATCTCTTTTTTCTCAATTCGTGAAAGCTATTTCTCGCCAAAAATTCAATGACTCGTACATTTACAAAATGTCATTGGGTGTAACAAATTGAAAGTCAAATTTAGAAACATCAAAGTCAAAGCTTATTATGATAAGAATAAATTTTTTTCAATATCTCCAATTTTTCGAAAAAAAAAATGATAACTTATGGTACATCATTGAAAATCTGGTTCTATTCAAAACAGATAAAATTCAATGTAGCGCTCATAAGAAAAATTAAAGTTCAAGATGGTGGCCGGAAGACAAAATGTCGGATAGCAAATCTGAAAACACCTTTATGTAGCGAGGAAAAAGTGGCAATGTGAAAGTTCAATTTATTTTCGAATCCTTTGAAAAATAAAGCTTGTAAAAAATAAAACCGAAGTTTATGTTTTTTCCGGATATCAACGGATATACTCGTAATGTCAGAAATTTTTCAACGGCATATTTTTAGTCAGGTGAAATGCACAACTTTGCCTGAATATAACCATATTCGTATCTCTCTTAGTTTTCGAAATCCCTATTTGAAACACCCTGTATTATATATTTTTCACTATTCTCTATCGTTAGATATCCAACGTAGCCACAATCCAACCACTATGACAAAAATTTCGCAAATTCATTGTTTCATAGGCAACCGTCCATATCCTATATAATAATATTCAATATATAATATTCAGAATATAATATTCAAGAGTAAGTTCCAGTCTCAACGATCGACTTTTACTTGCTATCATCCAACCCGTGTTAGGAATCACACGTTAAAAGCTAAGACCCCGTAAATCCTAAGCTCACACAAGTCTCGACTTCCGAGAGTTGTCGTTCGTAGGAGTGCGACAGCTGGTTAACGGAAAAACAGATTTTAAACAGATTCAAACATTGCACATATTGTTTCAACAAAGGTATATACATTACTCATGATGATGTGTATGTGTTACATGTTGATAACTGTGACTGTTACTGTATAAAGTAGTCAAAATTATCTTTTCCAGATTACAGTTATTTCCTTCGAAGCTTTACCAGTAGATTCGCATGACAATACCACAAAGTTTTCGAGATGTGCCAAGTTATACAATTGAAATAAATATTATAGAAGTCCCATAGTCGAAACTATTCTTCTATATAATAAATTCAATCGTCCTCTCGAACAGATGTAACACACGTCATGAAGAAATGTTGCAATTAAGTTGGTTCCATTTTACGTATTTTGTATTTTCTTCAATTCACAATTGAGAACGATAATTATAAACATACTTCTTCCAAGTAATTTTAATGAAGGTCATCATTATTTGTTACAAACTGATGTGAAAATATGACGGAAAAAATGTACGCATATTTATTTTGCTGCCTGTGCGAAGCCAGGTCGGATAGTTAGTAAAAAATACTTACTACTCCTATTGAACACATTTCCGTAAGAAATTTTGGCGTTTGGATAAAAAATGTTAAAGATTGTTTTCCTAAAATATTTCTTATTTATTCATGAGAGAAAAATGAGAAATCAGCAACTCTTCCAACATCCATTAAAAGCGGTGAGATACTCTCGGCTTCAATCGCTGAAAACCTCAATACATATAACCTATATTTCAATGGAGCGAATGATAGATAATGACAAGAAAAATAAACGCAGGAGCCCGAATCATAAATCAAAATTTAAAGCGACCTCAAACTGTCATTCCGTCCGTAGGTCTTCATCGTTATTGATTAATATGCACTCCATAGAATATACCCAGATAATATCCTGCATTAGACAAGGCGTGAAATAAGACGAAATTCCTGGAGAAGCAGCCAGCGCGAAAACCTATCCTTGGAACAAATGGAGGTCGTTACAGTAAGGATTTGCATGAAAATTGACCTTTGCCATCACATTATTCTGACAGAATCATATTTTACGTACTTTACACGAATGCCATATTCTCTTCAGAACTGCAGCGATCCGTTAAATTGATCATTTTTGAAGAAAAACTTCTCTGTCGACCCGAATGTGTTCAACGATATTTTGCATTAGGATCTCATACGAATAAAATAGTATTCAAAAATGTCGGCATATAAAATTGAGATTGAATTCTCGAGCCAATTATCCTTGAAAAAATCAATTTGTATACAGCTCTTGTAAACAATAAAAGGTCTTGATACAAATGGCCTCTGTCTCATTGCAATTTATTTCATTCAGAAAATAGCTACGGAAATCAGAAAAACTATGTTAATTTATGAGAGAGACTATTCTCTTTTCCATTTTCATTAAAAAAATATGGGAATTTTTCAAAGAACAAAAAAAACAATTAATTTCAAAAATATATTTATACGATGAAGAAACTTTCAAACATTATTTTATTTCTGAAAACACAATTCTAAAGAATATTTCAACCCCCTTCGATAAGTTAATATCACAAGTATCTATATCATTATCTATAATATTATAGATACTCGAAAAAGAAGATGAGCCAAGCGGTACATGATTTCGAAAATTTTCAATTTTTCTCTCCAATTATTATACTTTTTCGAAAGCATTTTCCAGAATATCGTTTTAAATGTACGAAATATAAAAGAACATTCCTTCACTGACATTTATGGTTTTCAGGTTAACATTTGAATGAAAAATTATGTATTCGATTTCATTTCAGTGAACATGTCAAGAAAATTCAGTGTCATCGTTCTAATCCCTGAATAATAGAAAAAGTGGCGTTTGATTTTTTTGTCGATTATTTAACTTTCACAAAATAATTTTAAGAATGTAGTTTACTCACTAACTTATAAACTATTCGGAATATTGTTCATTCTACTCCAAACAGTAATGAAAACTGTCAAATTCCACTAGCAATTGGTGCCGTTAGTCACCTTTCAAAATCCTCAATATCACTACCTTGTGTTTTGTGAGAATATGATTTGATATCCTTATAGAAAAAACCCTGAGAGTATTTATTTGTTGATCCAGAATAGTCACAACTGAATAGTTTCCTTTCTTCCAATCTGCGAGTATTTATGTTTCCAAAATCGTTAGTAGAAGAACGATACCCGGTAAACAACATATGTTCAAAATATCGATCATGAAATAATGGTTTTTGTGAGACGCCTGCAGATAGGCCAAAATGAATCTACGTTCGTAGAATATAGACAGTCTCAAGACTAAAAATCAGTTCCGTTGCTGATATCTTATTGTGAAGTTGGCCACATTATTTGCACGTATAGGCATGAAGTGGCAGATTATACTGGTTTAAGCTGTGAGAATTCCTTTCAAAAGACTAGAGGAGTGTAGCGGAGTACATCTAAGTTCGAATTGAAAGAGTCGCATTTCGGTAAAGAAGGGATATTGCTTTCTCCTCCGTCTTTATACAGAAAAATATTTTTTTCAATATCAATATAAGTCACAAAAAGGATTTGAAGCTTCATAACTCCTATTTAATTATATGTGAGCGCTTTCGACCGCTGGTCGTGCTGTCATCATCTAAGCTCTATTCAAGTTTTGTGGAGTATAACTAGAGCGTAGATGATGACAGCACGACCAGCTGTCGAAAGCGCTCGCATATAATTAAATAGGAGTTATAAAGTTTCAAATCCTTTTTGTGACCTATATTAATATTAAAATACTGATAATAAAGGAAAATTTTTTGCATCGTTCAAAAAGAAAAATAAATGTAGAAATATTTCATAAAAAGAAAGCAATAAATTTCTAAAACATAACTCCATACCAAGATGTGTAGGTCACGCAAAGAAGTAACACAAACTGGAAAAAAGCTTTCTAGAAACAGCTACTCTTATATGAACATTGGGTGACACGTGATTCTATGAATGGAGTGTTTTTTCTTATAATTTTATCCAGATTCGATACGATAAGGCAAGTGTCTCACGGCGAAACATCGTATGTCTGTACAAAATCTGTTTTTCCGTTAATCAGCTGTCACCCCCATACCCCCTATACGAACAACAACTCTCAGAAGTTGAGAAACTTGTGCGAGCTAAGGACTAACGAGGTGTTACCTTTTAACGTGTGATTCCTAACATGGTCTGCAAGATCACCAGATCTTACTCTTTTGGACTATTTTCTATGGGGGACATTGAAAAATAGGATTTACTCTGGCAGAGAGGTAGAAAATGTGGAAGACTCGAGATAGAGGATTTTGAATGATTTCGCAGCAATTTAGCAAATAAGTGTATTAAGGGCAATTAATTATATGAAAAACCGAGTTTAAACATTTATCGAAATGGAAGGACTCTAATTCCAACATTTATTGCGCCAATAATTATTTTGGGTATATAAATTACTTCATTTCAATTTTCATTTCAATTATAGGGTTCGTTTCGGATGTTATTATTGCCATCATTTCTTTTTCTGCTTATCAAATCACATAAAATATATTTTTGATGTACATATGTTTCAAATAATCATAAAAGGTTTTCTTACTCGAAGTTCATTGTAGAAAACGCTCATAGCAATGGAAAAAATATGAATAGGTACCTAAAAAAAAATCTCGAAAAACTCTAAGATTCTTAGGGAGACGTGAAAGTTGCTATTATGACTTTATTCAACTCAGTCAACCAATTTCCAGGGCCGTAATTCAAAAGGAAATAATTCAACATAATTATAATCGAATATTACCGAAACATCCCGAAATATAAAATTGAATTTAATTTCTCAGTTTGAAGTGAACGTCTACGATCCAAAAACTACAACACAAAATACAGGTCTGTATTTAAAAATTCAAAGATGGAGGTGGCCCAAGTCAGATGACACCCTGTATAAAAGATTCATAGATATATTTTGAGAGCCCACGTCAAGTTCCAATAGCAAAATGTGGACAGATTTTCAATATGTCTGCGAATAAAGAAGATATAGGCAAAAAAATAATTTAGGATTTTTTGGTTTTTCCTGTATATCTCCAGAACCAAAAGCGCTATATTTCATTTCTTCACGTTATTGAATAGATCTCTAAAATACGCAACTTTGCCTTAATTCAACCGACACTCTATTTCTTATCGTTTACGAGATCCCCATGTACAGAAACGAATTTGAATAGCCCTGTATATGTATAACGTTGGATTTTTTTTGTCAATTGCATCATAAATACGTGTTGTCAATGAATGAATAGCGTGTTCTGTTGACAGTCCTGCTCTAAAACCATATTGTCGATTAGAAATGATGTTATGTCGGTTCAAGAAATTCGTAGTTCTACTTTTTAACATTATTTCGATTATCTTGGCTAACGTTGAAGTCAATGACATAGGACTGTAATTATTTATATCTGTTTTATCACCCGATTTATGCAATGGTTTTCACTTCCAATCATTAGAGGAAGATTATTTAAAAATTTTGCACCTGCAAAAGACGGACAATTTTTATGAAGCGAAGTTGAGTGTTTTTGAAGCCTAACCAAATCAAAATGTGTCGTTGGATACGAAAGAATTTCGTGGTGATCGTGTGAATAGTATGCACTTGTAGATGTACATACAGGGCGAAAATTCCCCCCCCCCTGTAAGTCAGAAACGGACATGTAATCTAACATTTGAAAAGGCACGTTAATTGTTATTTCTAGGGGGACTAATTGCGATATGGAAATCATACCCGAAACTTTACCACTCTGCGGTCAGCAACAACCCCCCCTTTTTTTTTCAAAGGCATGGGGGGTCGAGTGATACCTCATTTGAAAAGTTTTTTTCCTTCTATTACTTCTGTGATTTTTTTTCTACTGAAGAAATAATAGAAATTGTTGCAATCTATTACCGAATTAATGAATGTGCTAAAACTGTTGCAAACTGTTGATGGATAAGTTTCGAACTTCAGGTTCTGTTCACAACAGAAAACATTAAGTATTTCGTTCTGTTAGACAAGTAGCTAGAGCGTTTGGTGTATTAACCACTAGTGTTTGTCGGATTTTAAAAGCCTACAAATTCCATCCTTTCAAAATAAGGCTAGATAAGGCTAGAAAGATCCTGATCGTCGACTTCAGTTTTTTGAGGTGTTCAGCGAGATATTGACCAATAATCGAAATCTATTATATAGTATTCCCAAAACCAATTGGAACAGCACAGAGAAGGAATTCCCGCCTCGACATAGGCGACAGTGGCAGTTTTTGAGTTACTTATTCTTACAATCATAGCAATCGATCACCCCATGAAAAAGTTATCAACTGAATTTTTCCACCATGGGTAATTCTGAAAAACTTTGAAATTTAAAGTAGTTGATTTCCGAGTCGAAAACTCTGAAATACAATGAAAACACAAATAATCACACCAAATTATCGTCAAACATATATTTACAAAATAATAGAGGCCAACAAAATTGCTAGAAAAATCAAAATCCTTCTTCGCTATATTCGGATGAGGTGGAATCATCATTTATGGAACTTTGCACATAATATTTGTTCTCTTCTTTTATAAGGTGGGTCACACAGTTCTTCCACATATCACTATTGCCTACTTCACTCACCACTCGCCTTTTATTGTCAAGCACTACAGCATTCAAAGTCGGTGACTGATTACATTTCCGCAAGATTTCTTTCATGAAAACTTTTTCCAGAGATCAATTACCCTAACATCAAACTGATATTTTTGCACTCGACGTGCGTTTCGCTAACAAGGTTAACATCTTCAGTTGAAGCAAATTGATACTGAATCTGAAGACAAGGATTAGCTGTTCATATATCTAAAGTTTTTGGTCCCATATGGACACAATGAAAGAAAGCTTGCGGAAATGTATTCAGT
>WOGP01007701.1:0-11607 GCA_015342065.1 Leptinotarsa undecemlineata
TTGTTAAAATAATATTTTAATTATTAGATTTACCTGACTATCACATAAGGCAATATTGGGAAATTAATTTTTAAAACACTCAAGACGTAGGTATTTAGAAGAAGAGGTATCTATGGTGTAAATAAGGATAACATTGTAAGAATATTTAGTTTATTCTTCCTCTTGAAGATGATCACTTGGTGATGGAAACACGTGTCGAGATGTTAAAATAACAGTTTGGTGTTGAGATAAAATTCCTTAGTGTGACTCTGTACAAGCAGTAATGTCTGGGAGGTCAAGTGTACTGTGCATTGTGAAAGTAAAAAGGTTTGAAACCGAACTGATGACTTGTGGCTTTTACCCTAGATCTGAAAACCAATTTAGAGATACCCCAAAATCCTGAGAATATACAAAAACATGTAGAGATGATATCCACCTTACTTTGACTTTCTATAGTTTAATTCTTCTATGCCCGACTGACTGCAATGATTTAATGGAGACGAATAGATTTAAACTGCAGCAACAAAATATTTATTTGACTCAAGTATATACGTTTTATTACATTATTTTTATATATATCAAAAAGGGCTGTAATTCTGAGATGAAGTCATCAGACTATAAATTTCAAATTTTTTGCAACTTCTGAAGGGGCCTTTGTAACGGATGTCCCAATAGTTTAGCCATAGATTTGTGAACCCTAGATGTATCTCTGCCAACGGGCAGAAAGTAAGATAGGCCTTTTTGGTCAATTTTTTGTAAACATTCAGATATTTTATTACAGTTGTTACTTCTGTCTACAGGCTCATGAGTAAATAGAGTGTCAACCACAAAGTATGGGTGGTTCAATAATTTAGTGATTTCAGCATTTGGTTCCAGAGCTGGGATAGTGTAGGATCTACCATAGAGTATTATAGGGCGAATTATATATCTTGGTGGAAGTTGATTGTCAGTTTCTGGAAGTTGTACATGATTGCTTATCTCGGTGAATAAGGAGTTTAGACTGAAAGAATCTTCGACATCACATTGCTTGATTCTATCAATAGTATAATTGAACTTTTTTGGATCCCTTGTAAAATCACACTGCCAACTAGAATCATTTTCATTCAAAACCATCAAAGCAAATTCATGATCTTCATTAATCATATGTTTCAATTTCAGAAACAGTTTAACAATTCTTCTCAGCATACTAAGAGGCGAAAACTTTAATTTTTCAGTAAGAAAAGGTGTGCATCTTTCATCTTGTGCTCTGTCAATTATCAAAATAATTTTTTCGGGAACATTAGCACTAATCAGAGAATATTCATTTCGCTCTTGAAACAGATCAAATTCTTTGAAATATTTCTCAACATCATCGTTTTCTTCAATCTCATCCTCCTGAATTTGGACTGGAACTGGTCGTTGTTCAATAACCAGCTGCTCCATTGGTTCCGATAGTTGGATAATACTCTCATCGTGAGTTTCTACTTGTTCGATTTGGATAGGTATTATACGTTCCGCCATTAAAAAAAATGTATTTCTTTATTACTTACGAAAATGAACTACTTCAGGTTTACTTGGTTTACTCAAAGAAAACGGAACCACAAAACATGACATTTTCTTCTTCGTGATTTTTTGAATTTACTTGCTTTCTGTTAACCAAAATCATAAAGAAGCCAATATTTTGATTCGTATGGAAGAACTATAAAAAAGGATTCCTGTTTTGAATCTGTTTGAAATCTGTTTTTTCGTTAACCAGCTGTCGCCTCCCTGCAAATGACAACCTTCATAAGTAGAAACTTGTGCGAGCTAAGAATTAACGAGATATAACCTTTCAACGTGCGATCCCTAGCACGAGTTGGACGATAGATAGTGAAAATCGGTCGGCCGGCCTCGCGGTTTGAACCACCATTTCACCTTACGATCGATTGAGTGACTGGAACAAACTACTCACGCCAAACCAACCGGCTACCGTTCCACCAGCTTTCAGCTATCTTCTCAAAAACTTTCCTCTTGATATAATATCGTTTTTGTTCAAAGTGGATATGATCAGCCTATGTTTAGGAAAATGTAATGCCGCCAGTTTTTTGTTGTAGGCAATGGTTTAACTGCCAGGGATATATTGGAAGTACAAATTAATATTCTTCCTCTATACATCAAATTCAAAACTTTTATCGACGTTTCTCATCACTAATTATATCCAACATTTTATTGACTCAGGTAAGCACTTTTTAGCAGCAAACAGTTACGATTATCATCAATTACCACATTTGACTAATGAAAACAATGAACTACACAGGTTTCTGTTCACTGAATTCAATTTATTCGTCATTTCCAGCTGAAGATTCATAAATCGTAGGAAAATGGACACAAGTTCTCTTTTCCTCTCATGAACAGACCCTTACAATAAGGAACCGAGATTCCGTTTCACACTAAAATGTGTATCTACCTTTAGGGAACACATCTCAAAAAAAATATTTGGGCACTTTTCACAATCAACCAAATATTTTGTTTTTCTAATGTGCATGATAACACAGTGGAGTTAATAATAATGATAAAATTTACCATCAGTTCATTTAATTTTTTCATCGTGAGGGGTCTTCTCAGATTTTCATTTTCCCCCAATAATTTAGCTATTATCAATAACACAATTGACCCAACCATCATATTTTGGACGTAACCAACAATAATTTATTTTTAGGTAACCGTTCACAAAAATTCTGGTTAGTAGCGTTCAAGAAATGATTATTTTTAAGAGCTCACCTCTGACAATTGTCTTGTCATATGTCAAATTCCCCTGTCAACTTCAATCTGTCAGTTATAGTTCTTCAGCAAATTTTTGTTCTTGTTACGTAAAGAATTGATCTTTTACTTCTAATAAAACCAATTTGTAAAAATGTTTTTCGACCGATTTTTTCCAAAATTACTCTCTGTGAAAGCTCAGGAAGAAGAGGAGGAGGAGGAATTACAAGATCCCCAGCAAATTCTTAGGGTATGAAACCCATCATAGTGAAAACAAAATATTTGAAAATATGTTTCATTTTCAGGACAAATGCAAAGAAAAAGGACATTGTAAAAATTTAGCTGAGAAGTATCAAGCTTGCAATGATAGAGTTAATTCTCGAAAACAAACCACTGAAATATGCATGGAAGAACTTTTTGATTGGTTACATGCTGTGGATCACTGTGTTACAAAAGATCTCTTCAGCAAGTTGAAGTAATTGTAAGAATTTTTAAAACACCGTAGAATTTGTTATTTACAATAAACTTTGTTGGCATGCCAGAAAGTTTTTAGAATAAATAAGTTTCCATTCGATGTTATTTTTTCCCAATTTGATCTTTCCTGAACATTTTAAGGTATTATTTGTCATGGAAGTGAAGGGACGAAGATAAACAAAAAGGCTGATTGGCGAAAGAAAGCTAAACAGAAAAATGGACATTGAAAATTGTCGCAACTGTGGCTGGCCCTATGAAACTGATCATTTTCCTTACAAGTTCTAGTTCTTTGAATGGCTGAAGAGCCTTTCAGTGTCAAAATTTACTACAAAATTATTATGACAATAACTGAAATAAGTTATATCAGTGTCATGTAGTAATAGTATATTCAAGAAACACTTAACTGTAAGATTTTCATTAAACAGTTTTACAAAAACGTAACATGTGTTTCGCTATATAATAGCTTCTTCAGGTATGCATACAGGTGTGGAGTATAGACACACCTGAAGAAGCTATTGTACTACGAAACATGTGTTACATTTAGTGGATATCTCACAATAATGTGTTTCTCGAGTACTTTAAGAATTTTAATCAAGTATCGGCCGATTCCATCACATGGTAATAGTAGTACTTTGTTAAACTTCCATATGACAAATAGAACTTAATAATATCTAAATCTAGTAACTAAATTAATACATTATTGGTGATTTCACAAACACAATAAAAAAAAATTAATGATAATAGACAGAGAAAATATGCCTGTTGCAGTCTTAGCAGGCAAGGCAAAATGGCAAAGGCTGGCCTCTGCGAAAGAGAAAGTGGATAAATATAGAAAAAGGATTTATTATCCATTCAATAAATGAAAAATATCTATGAGTTGTCAAAACTTATTATGTTCCTCAATATTTTTTGGCTTTTCAACCTCCATCAGCAATCTAAAAATTATCAATTCCAAAAAGTAGATTATAAAGGGCCAACCAAAAAATGACACCATAATAATATTTCGGTTTATGTTATAAACAATATAATAGGTCCGCAAATTGGTGGACATATAAATTTTGTTTTTTTTTTTTACTAAAATAAATTTTTATATTTATTTACTTGGCTTTCCTAAAATGGCTAAAGTTTTGGGAATCAATTGATTGGAAACTTTTACAATTTTAAGAAAACAGCTTATATAAATAAAGTTCTAATCATTTACTTAATTTATTAAAAACTTGTAGATGTGTGATTTATCAAACTTAACAAAAGATTTGCAGAATGTCACGATCCTTTATAAACAAAACTACTCCATTAAAACACACGTTTAAAATCTGAATGAGAAAATTACATGTTCGTCTTTGTACTCAAAATTTGGTGATTTTTTAAAATAATTTGTGGCTCTGATCTCATCTGATTTAGGAAATATAGAAACTGAAAAATAAAGTAACTCAAGGCAAAGCATAGATAAATATATAGTATATATCTATGAGGCAGCGCCATATTCACTTAAAAATGGTTTTACTTGTTTCATGATTGACAACACTGTTTTTTTTTAATTGTTTTTTCAATTACCAGTTGGTAATTTAAACAGAAACTTTCTTATGGAATACTTCAACCAAAAAAAAAACGCGTTAACGTTTTAAATTGACCAATAGATGAATCCGTCGAATCAATAAGGGTAATCATCTTGTGTATTATCTGTATTATACCTATGCTATGTTATTGAAAATAACCACAGAACACAGTAATCTGTCAGTAGACAGAACAAACGTCAAATTATAGAGTTTTTATTGAAGAGATCAGCTGTTCAGAGTTCTGGAATTAGAATAAAGTTTTTAAGTTAATTCCACCCCAACTTTGTAAATGAATTGGGAGTTGAGAGGTGTTGATCTGTATCTTTTTATACTTGATCTCTTGTGCTGAAAAATAAACTTGTATCCAAAATGGATTCACAATTTAGCACTCCTTCACCGCCCCCACCGACTGAACCTGCCCCGAAATTGCCTCCTCCATTACCTGCTGTAAGTTAGTTGGTAATAATTTTGCTTTGTATAATTTAGCACATTCTCGACAATGATATCTAGATTTACATCTTACTTCAACCTCTCTTTTTAATTTTGTTAGTTGAGCTTAAATGCAACTTCTTTCAGCAGCTTTCTGTTAGTAACAGGATATTTGTTGCTGTTGGGCACATATATTATTCAATTATTGCTTTCAGCTATATTGATGAAATGAAAACACCACCATTGGCCGAGCATTTCTTTCTACATTGTAAGTAGTACAATGCCTGTCAACATCTGTTTCTTATAAACCGTTTCACGTCCTTCTCAAAGTATAATGGGATTAGATTATGTTGTAACAGTTCTATGATCAGACAAGTGTCCATCTTATCTGGTTTCTATAGCTTTTTCCTCGAGAAATCCCTCCTCAAAATCTGATCAATCATTTTTCCAATCTATATACACTTCAGATTTCAAGTAACTTTTTTGATCATATCTACTTTGGATAATTACTTCTTTTATGAATTGACATGTCCGATACCATCTAGTTGGTCTATTGTGTCAATGAATTCAAAATATCTATCTAAAATCTATGGAAATCAAATCGGCAATAAAATAATTACAAGTCAAAGAATAATGTCCTATATACAGTTGGACCTCAAAATTATATCGGCTCGCTACACTACAGCAGCAATCTTGGTTGGACAAATGCAGAAGGCTGTCATTTTTGGTTCACTATTTCTTCGCGGGCATTTGATTTTTGAACCCAATGATAATTTACTTCATAGTATAGGAGTGGTCATTGTTCAATAATGCTAGTATCCTAGCAAAATAATCTTTAATTAAAGTTTCGTTTGTTGCAGAGACCTGTTAGATCTGATTTACCATTACCACTAGAGAAACCACAGGCTGATCTTGAGGAAGATGTAGATGACGAGGAAATATCTCAGCAAATGACACAATCATACAGTGAAATTTCTTTCAAATCTGGTTTCAGTCCGGAGAGCGATATTCCAATATCATCAACTCTAGAATCCATATCTTTAGTAGATGAAATCAAGCAGAGACCTATGACATTACCTTGCACCCAAAATTCACCAAGTTCTAAACGGTTGGTTCCACTGAATCTAGAGGGGTCCATCCATGTAGAAGGGAATATGACACATTTTGTTGTAGAAGATTTGGAAAATAAAATAAGACTATCTAGCCCAGTTGCCAAAAAAGGTGAAAAAATTTCATTGGCCATACATCTGTTGTCTCTCTGTGATGAACGTTTTTTTAGATACACCTATTATATCTAGTAACTCTCGAAATTGTACGCCAAGCCCTCTTTACCGACAGTTACTTGTACCTCAAGTTGGCCAGCTTGATACTGCTCTAATCAATGATTTAGAGTGTGAAGCACATAGAATGGCGACATCTATTGATAACTTGATAGAGAATCTCTCTGGTATTTTACATTCTGTATGTACTTTATAATGAGCGTATGTGTCAGTTGAAACATTCTACTCAGTTACTTTTTGAATGTTTGTTAGGTTGAATATTCTATGCAAAGAGTTGATTTTGAATGCTGACTTTTTCAACTGGCAACACTATTTCGGATCTTTATCATCAATTGGTTGTTTGATTTTAGATATCGTCAATAACAGCAGACAACGTAGATGTTTACAAAAATGCGGTGGCAAAGATGTCTGATGCCATGGATTCAAATATCAAGGTATGATTAGGTTCCAAAAGACGGGATCAATTGGTGCAACACTTCTGTTTCAGAGCATTTATACAATGATGGCCAAAGCGGAAGAGGTTACACAATCCATGAAAATCATAGAGGGTCATGCTTCTAGAATGTATCCTTTTAATGAGTCATGAGTAATGATTCATTTTTAAATCTAGAGTGTTTTTGCATTTGAAATCATTCATTTAAATTACTTTCATTGAAAATTATCGATCATCTTAAGATTTTGATGTCGTTTTATACTTTTCTTCAACGTTGATTTATTTCATGGCCAAATTTTTAAATTTCATAGAATTGAAGGATACAAACTATTTGGGATAATCTTATTTTTGAAGGATTTCTAAAAGTTTCAAAAAGTCTTAATTTATTTATAACATTCAACAAACCTCCAGTATAGTGTGTTGAGATTCTATGGCCGTTCTCCAAGGTTTGTTGAGTGATACTAGAATTTTCTGGTCTTTAAAATCAGATATGTACTGTGTGTTCTTTGAAATGAGTGTTAATGGCGTGCTTAGCCTGGCTGATATATTTTTTTTGTCAGACCTTGCAGCTTATTTCATATAACCCCGAATTTTCATTTTTCAACATCCTGTCTTTGTGGTATTATATTTATAATGGAAATTTATATCTTTATAAAAACTATGACAACTACGATGAAATTTTCAAGTTTAAAATCGATATATAAATCAAACATAACTTTTTCCTTAACTAGAAAACAGAAAGGAAATCAAGAGACTTGTGGATCTTTTTGAGAGTTTCATTTAAACTGTTGTTGTGAAATTTTATTCTCATACAAGAACTGAGACATTGGTTGCTGATATAATTTTTAGGTGATTCAGGGAAGTTTTTTCCTGAACGTCTATAAGTTATCCAAAGTGTAATAAATTACTGACATACATCTCTTTAGTGTTTTTTGCCACAAATTATTACACATGTAACCAAATATTTAAAAAAATATATCCAACCCAAGCTGTCGTCTTCAAACTGTCTTATTTCTCTGTCGAGTTCATTGGGCAGAATAAAAGGCCAAGTAGAATTTCCTCTTCCTGCTTTGAATACCACAAAATAATGCTCACACTAGTTTTAAAAATATTTTTCATACATACATGATATGTAGCATGTTATCTACAGAGGAGAGTTTCAAAATTCACATAACAAATATAAAAACGGAATCTTTTTTACTCGGCTTGTAACTAGTCTTCACAGGATCATATTTTTTAAATTATAAAAGTTGTTTATTTCGATTTTAAAGGAACTAAGCTAGTTTTGAATTGCTAAATGTTTGTAAATGAATAAAACGAATGTCGCTCTTAGAAGCGTTTTATTCGGAATATTTAGTTGATCTATTGGAAACGCTATTCCCTCATCAGAACAAAAATGCTGTCTCTCGACGCTCTCTCTCTCTCTCGCTAACCAAGTTGGCATCATCATTAGTTTCAGTCATCTCTTGGTTAGCGAAACGCGCGTCGAGAAACGGCATTTTGTTCTGGTGGGGTGAAAGTGATTTCAATAGATTAATTTCATGCCAGAGATTCCAATTGATACGTATCAGGTTTTATTAAGTTTTTTGAACTAATTTTGTGTTGTCAATCTCATGAAAACTTTGCAAGCAAAAACCCAGCACTATTATTCGATGTCAAATTTGATTTGAATTTGTATTAAGCAAGTAAAATGAAGAAATGAATGAATACAGGTACCAAAAATTTTATATTTTATTGAAGAACTTGTTAACAATATTAAAATATATATTGAAGTAACATTACGATATACACACGATATAGAGTGTTTAATGGAATATAGGACAATAAACACAATTGATGAAAACAGAGCAGTTCTTGATTGAAAGTTCAGAAGTATTGACCGATTTCTGTGGTTGCGTTTTCTCATTCAATTGAAGATGGTATGATAATAAAAAAAGATTGTTTTGTATATATCAATTGTACCAAAAACTGCCACAGAAAATTATTTCCATACCAACTGCTTCTCGGACTAAATTTCAATTAATAACGAATCAGGTACAGAAAAATATATCTTGTACCCCGGTATTCATTTGACAACAGTTCTTTAAAGATTGCAATGATCTAGGAGGATATTAAACAAATTTGAAGCTCAACTATCTTGAAACTTACTATAGATTGAATAACAACCATGCAATCATTAATAGAACCTACACAGGCTTTTGTGAAGTCTTTTTATTCATCATTATACATACAATCTTCATCAAAAATATTCCTATTATGTAATCAAACCTTGCTGTGATTAAGTAATCAGTTCATAAGAAATTAAGTCCATTATGGCTGTAACATTACAAATACCCTTTGATAAAAATCTATTTTTATATCATTTCATATAAACTGGATATTGCATTGAATATTCCAATATTCAAAAGTCTAAGAATGGCAAATATACTGTTAAATCTATGGAGTAGATCGCAGAAAGAAATCATTAAATAATCTTCAAGGGAATTCTCTAATTCCAATTCACTCTATTGTTACTTTCAAATCTTCAACTCTTTCCTTGGTAGAATAGGCATGTGGCTGAGAATCTTCTTGAACACACAGAAAAAAACAAATTATCAGTCATTAAATCCAAAAAACTTCATTACTATCCTTGGATCTGACTTTCATTCACAAGGGTGTTCCAATGTGATGAATATTGATATGGAAACTAACGAATTTAAGTTGTTGATAGAAATTTGAGTTTGTTTTTTGTGTGAATATCTACTCTTGAGGAAAAAGTAGTAATACAAATATTGGAACTTTGAACTAAGAACTTTGCTCTGATTTACCATTCAAAAGAAGGAATAAGGCTTTGTATTCATTTCAAATTTGGACTGATGAGGTGTAAAAAGCATAAATCTCAATGTACATGCCTGAGGAAACTATTGTATAGCGAAACACATGTTGCGGTTTTGTAAACTGTTAAATGAAAATTTCACAACGAAGTGTTTTTCGAATAAAAAATTTATAATAAAAAAACAAACTGCAAAAAATATATAATCTAATTTAAAGCAATTTTATGGAACATTTGACAGAGAACTGCAATAAAGATTGTTCTACAATCTTCAACTCAAACATACAAATAACTTCAAGTGAAACTTCTGTTTTTGAAAGATGTGTTCACTTGGTGAATATCGCAGATAACGGAATGCATTAGTAAATATAATTTGACAGTAATTCTTTATAGTATTTCTTTGGTAGTAAAATTAATGAAGAGAAAAATCATGTGCAATACATATTGAACAATCGAAAACGTACCTGATGCATGCTAAATAATGAGTCAAAAACTCTGAAATGTTTTCAGTCAAAGTTGTTATTGATATAAACTTCTCATCACATTCAGTCATGGCTTGATCCTAATAAAGTCGTTAAACGTTATTTATACAGATATATAAAACATTAAACTTGGATAAATACACTATTTTTGAGGCGATGTTGAATTCATCTAGTAGATACGATAATCATCCTAGGTTACTGATTTGTTGCCGCCATCATACTATTTGCTCACTTCAATTGACGACATCCAAACTCGGTTCTTATCCAGCAAGAACAGATCCAGTCTAGCTTGCACCGGTTTTCAAAACATCAAAACACACTTTGCATACCCGGACCGGTTTGTTTTCTCCAAATTTAATGATTGGCACTTCTTGATCAGAGCATTTGCTGCAAAGTGCCCTACCGCAGTGCCTGCAGTGATGTGTTCTGACCGTGATTGAGAAATTTTTACCACATTCTTGACACGAGTCGGTGCTTGTCCAAGTTGCGGGTTGGGATAGTTGATCTAGAAGGCGATTGAGAAGTTGCTTGCTGGGTACCTACAATAAATCAAGATACAGGTTAACCAGTGGGCCGTTTGCCTTATTTTGAATTACCTGGTAATTGAAAATCGTTATTCTTTCGCAGTTTTCGGTAGAAAGGCAAGCGTTTGCCTTGACCAAAACACGACAGAGATTTGCGTGACCTTTCATGTAGGCTAGAAGTAGAGGTGAATTGCCCTGAAGAGAAAATATTAATTGATTCATTTATTCATCAGCAGAAAAGGGTATTTCTGTAACAAGTTTTTTCATTAAAAGCATATTTTTTTTTGGAAAAATGAATGATTCGGAAAGGTACATTGTGGCTTGCAAAAAATGAAGCCTGAGTAGGGAATCAAGAGACCATTTCAAATAGTTGTGTCATATAAAAACATTTATAATACCATTCCTTTTGGTGCTTATAACTTTTATACAAGTGATCTTATCATTCAGATACAGTGTTAGGACACCAGATATACAGAAATATCATTTAATAATTTTTACTTACCATAATGTCAGGGTTATTTATAGGATAATTCGGCATACACTCTAAAAATAGTTCGCAAATAGCGGCAGCATTTTCTTTTCCTAATTTACAGAGTTCATGAAGAGGATTTCGACCCTGAAAATTTGAAAATCATGATTTACAATCAATTTCCTCTTTCATATACTATAGAGTAGTTATGCAGCAGTGCATCAAGATTCCACAGCGGGCCATACAAGCTAGCTACGTGGATTGCTTGTTTATTCCACATGTGAAACCAAAATTGCTAACAATGTTGACCTAAAAATCTTCAACTAGTTTTATCTACAGTGGAGTCCCGATAGACCGAAACGATCGGGACCGGACCCATTTCGGATTAACGAATATTTCGGATTAAGCGAAATCATGACCAAAATTAATGTTATAATGAAATACAATGTAT